>JBBPOH010000596.1:0-11932 GCA_038091335.1 Phylloporus arenicola | reverse complement strand
GCTAATGGGCTAATTTGGCTTTTCGCTGACGCCGCGGCTAAGGGAGCCGCCATAAGTCACCATAAGCCCGCTGAGTTCGATTTAGCGAGAAATAAGTCCAAATAAGACTTTTGCCTTTTTCCTGATGAAATAAACCTAAAAATTCATATGTTCCACCTTTGATGCACATCAATGACACGAAAATGGTACATACAAGGACAAACATAATAGACACCCATGTCCAAGGCTTGTCCTGCAATTATATCAGGACAGAGTGTCACTGTGAGAAGAGAATTTGATCACCCAAATGTACTCTATCTGAAAATTTGTCATTGACCGAGATATATGGATGGTCAGGGAAGATGTAATACCTACCTCCTTCAGGACTGTAAGGACTAATATTGTTTCAGGTTGGTCCAATGCATAGAAAAAAAGAGGTAAGTACATATTACTTACTATAGACATACACGTCAGCGGTAATGGCCACAACTAATAAGGAGAGCAGTAAGCGTCGCAGACGTGGCGCAGACAATGAACACACAAGGCAGGTAGTCCTTTTGCTGGACATATATGGCAGTTTGATGCAGAGAAAAATTCATGAAGTTGAAAGGGAGGCACGTAGAGGCGGTCTAGAGGTCCAAAGAGCGATAGGAGTGTATTTCAAGGTCGGACGCTTGGGTGGGATCCCTATATAAGCCAATGATGGCATGATTAAGGTGGCGGACATCCTTTAATGATGCAGTCAAACCTTGTCAGACACTGCATCGATGGCATTGCCGGGTAGATGGTAGTCAAGGAGACAACGACACGACATGTCTTGCTGGACAGAACACACTCTGGGTAGTGTTGTGGGCAGAACCAATTGGCGCCATTCATCAGGAAAACACAACCTACTTAATACAACTTATATGGTCTTAGTCAGTGGTTTATTGACTCTTATTGAGTAAGAACAGACTAAGAACAAATAAGACAGTGTTAAACCCACTTAAGTAGATTGACCTTTTCCTGATGTTCTGCCAGTTGTGCCACACTGGCAAAACTTGACCTTGAGAAATGATGACTATGGACAACGAACAAAGCTACGGGTAATCCAAACCACTCAACGACATCAACAGTGCTGCATCCCACCCTCTACTGTCTTGTTTGTCATGGGCAACCACTGCAGCCTCGTCATCAGCACATGGTATGAGCCCTTCATCAACTTGATCTAACTTGTCGAAACTGTAAATGGTACCATCCAATATGCCTCTGAGTCTGCTGCTATTAACTCCGTCTTGCTCACTTGCAGCCTGCTGTTCAAATTCTGAAAAAAGTGCATCAATTTCCTCCAACGAAATTGCCTTGGGACCGGCAAGATCCTCAGCACTGGCTTGCCCCACGAGCGGTAGAACCCAGATAAACTGCTCCTCTAAATCCTTCGCTATATTGAGATTGATTCCTGGTTGGGTCTGGGTGTGCATATGTGCATGACGGCATTGAGTTTGCTCGCCATTTGCCATCTTGGTGGTGTGCAGATGATAATTTAGGTTAGCACAGATTTTTCCAAGAGTTTCAAAGGTTGAAACTGATAAATTACAGTGTCGAGGGGATTGGGTGCTTCCAAGATCGGAAAACAAGTGTTCAACATCACCAGCATGCGGAATGATGGAGAGGATTGTGATTGCCAATGCTTTAAGAGGGTGCTCCTCGGAACTGATTGGAAGATTCTCCCACTATACAAGACCATCCGCGCTACCGCCTGCAAATGGTGAGTGCATCAGATTATATGTTTGCATATCATTGATAAGTCTTGCAGCCTTTCCTTTGTCCCAGTCTCACTGCTTTGCAATTTCTAAAGCAACCTTGACCATAAACTCAATGGACCGCCCACTGGCTGCATGTGTAATTGCGAGCTTATGACACATTGGATGGAGATATAGGGCAAGAGAATGATATTTGGTGTTCATGGCGTGAAAATGACGATTAAAGACACTCTTTGCATGTTGCCAGAAGTGAACATCTTCATCGGGGTTGAGGTGAAGTTGTGACATGAGCTTTGCACAATGGATAAGCTCAAGCATGTAATCTGCAAGGGATGCCTACCGTGATTCGATGTTTCCGATAGTGTTGACAATGAACTTTGTTGTCTTGACAAGCTGCTCAAGAAGCTTCCAGTAATTGTGATGGTGCAATACAACCTCGATGACATCAGATGCGATAGGACTTGCACCGTTGATCCGACGCTGTGCACCTGGTTGAATACAAACTTGAAAAAGTGCACTCCTGTAAAATTGAAGCTATATTAGTTCTCTCACATTGTGCGACAAGAATAATATCTTACTTGTAAGACAAAACACTCAAACAGTGTAGAATCAGAGTGTAAAACCGAGATTCACAGTTTTGTTTCAGCCACTGCTTAATTCCTTGTTGCTTGGCTTCAGTGACAAGCTGTCCCCTCCAATAATGTGATGATGTGAAAAGGTAACAATGTGAGTTGTCTGTGCAATAATCCTTTTCATCACTGGGTATGCCACAATCTCCTTGATGAGTGTGTTGATGCTATGGAGAAAGCAAGCAAATGTCTACAAGAATTTAGCCACAATTTTTTCTAGCACAACAATTTGCAACTTACCAAAACCCATGGGAAGTTTTGCTGGAATTTGTGGCGATAAGCTTGCATCACAGTAGGATTGTCCGTTGTAACTGCTATAATATCTTTCCCATCACTAATCTCCATCTTATACATTGCCTTTTGCATAACACCCATGAGATTGTCAGCATTACCTCTATTCCCCGACATATCTTCAAGGGCAAGGACGACAGGATAGTGGTTGACTTCAACTGCTACTGATCCATATAGACTCCATTTGAGAAGATCTTCCCAGCCATCAAGAAGCAATGTCAGCTTCTTTCGGCTCTTTAGCCTGTCTATCTCTTCTTGCTGTACACGCACACACTCGTCGTCCAAAAGATTGTGTGACAAGACATAACGGGACGGAGCTTTGTAAGATGGGCAAATAGTATCAAGGAAAAGCTAAAAAAATGGATCCTCAGCAGCAAGAAAGGGTATATTGGAATGGACAAGCCACCTGGCCTGCAATTTACTAGGAGGCCCTCATATATGTAGGAAAACTGTAATGTACTGAAGAAATCGAGAGTTTGCTTGTTGCTGCTGCATGTCGGACAAGGGATAATCAATATATCCGTTGAGCGTTGAACTTGAATGCTTTTTTTGCTTCCCAATGGGGACAATGGGGCCCGAAGTGCTGGCAGTGCTCATCACTGTATTCCCATGAGATTCCGATGGGACTACAGCTCGAGTTTTGCCCAGAATAAATGTGTGTGCTTCTCTTCGCACGTCAGGGGGTGCCTCAGGACATCCGTCAGCAAGATGTTTTGGGAGATTGTTGTCATGCCCTTGAATTTGAGTGCCCTTGGAGCCTTCTTTTTCTCCACAAATGTTGCATTTCCAGTAATACCGACCCGACTTGTTGTTGACTTTATCAGTTCAAGTGAAGTTCATAGTGATAAAAGCAGGGATGGGTCACCTGCCACTATTGGAGGACATGGTTGCGAGCATCAGGCAATTTCCTTGGTTCAGACAGCTCCCAAATCAAGTATATTTCTGCCAGGTTTTGCCAGTCAAGTACCTAGAGGTTCTGCCATCTGCCTGGCAGTGCCGGTTCTGCCTTGCCGCGTGGCAAAATGGCAGACTTCTGCCAACAACACTAACTCTGGGTCACTCAGACATCTAGGGTTCACATGAGAAATCTTCATATGCAACCAAGCAGACAATCAAGGGACACACCATGATTCATGATCCGATGCATTGCTAGCATGAGGACCCGTCTTGTAGAGTGTAAGGTAGGCGTCAGACAGATCCAACAAGTGTGCAACGGACTTGAAAATGTATAGGAAAATTACACAACACACTTAATTACAGCTGTTTGCAAAACGATGCAGAAAAAATGAAATGAAAATCTGGTGTGGCGATGCAGGACCCCAAGCTCAGCTTGTGGGAAATATCATACTAATCATGAACTATGCTGCTTTTGCTCACCAACCCTCACCACCACGGACGCACAACACACAGTACGACAACAATGGACAGATTGGATTCAGTGGAATTACTGGTATGTCCTTTCCATTGTATCCTAGACCTCTCTCACACACTCAAAACTAAGCCATAGATTTTTTCCTGTCATATAACTTGTATCCAATGATGTGTTGTCGAATGGTAACCTGGTCTTCATTGGCATTAGCCTATCCAGTATCTGTACTACATAGCATGCATTGATTTGTGCACACTGTATACTTGGATGCAAGGAGATTTCACTCTAAGTACTTAGTGCATTCATGGGCATGCATGATGATTGAAATCTTCATGTGTATATCAACCTATCAGAAATCAAGAGTGCATATCTTTGGTGCTATGTAGTACAGATACTGGATAAGCTTATGGCAATGAAGACCAGGTTACCATTCGACAGCACATCATTGGATACAAGTTATATGACAGGAAAAAATCTATGGCTTAGTTTTGAGTGTGTGAGAGAGGTCTAGGATACAATGGAAAGGACATACCAGTAATACCACTGAATCCAATCCGTCCGTTGTTGTCGCACTGTGTGTTGTGCGTCCGTGGTGGTGAGGGTTGGTGAGCAAAAGCAGCACAGTTCATGATTAATATGATATTTCCCACAAGCTGAGCTTGGGGTCCTGCATCGCCACACCAGATTTTCATTTCATTTTTTCCGCACCGTTTTGCAAACAGCTGTAAACAAAAAGTCGTGTGGGCTCGAGGAGATGTGATTTTGGTAAGACAGGGGTTTGCTGGATCTGTCTGACGCCTACCTTAGAACTAACCCTTTTAATGCGCTAGGCTATCCATCTTCAATTCGCTGCCGCATCTACTGAATGCCGTGCTTTGCAAATTCGAACTATTCACTCGCGGGTAGCAGCACGGAGACACAAACGTAGGCCTGTCGGGTCCACACTAACAAGCGCAGACAGGTCACACCAGCCCCGCATACCCGTTCACGAAAATCGGGATCTGCTCAACCCCACCAGTCCCGCTGAAAAACACCATATGATAGACGAGCGACGCCGGGATACGCAACATGTACGCCAGCGCAGCACGATCCGGGCCAAGGTATCCGAGAGAGGTCTAAACATTGCGTTCAGCGATCCATGTAAATCGCGAATGTGATATACGCACGTCGTTCCATGTTCGCGAAGATGGTATGAGCGTGGCCCGCAGACTGCGCCAGCGAATGTGGGTGCGCACGCCCTGTGGTGGCTCCAAATGCATGGTCAACCACGCTGAGAAGTCTAGCCCACGACGGAGGACTCGCCGGAATAGACAAGAAGCGCGCGAACGCCGCTGTGACACAAAAACAGCGCAGATTACCCAAGTGAACGGCGGGGCCACAAGAGGAAAGGACGTTGCTGTGCACGGTCGTCACCGTTGCGCCGCTTTCATTATTCCACGTAGCACCATATCTGAGCCGCCAGCAGGGCTATCTTGCATCGCCTCACTGCATCCTCTTGATGGGCCGCCTCCTCTCGCCCTGCTCGCATGGGAAGGGGCTTGCCAAGATTACCGAAGTGATAAGGGCGTTGGACGAGCATGCGCTTGCGATGCGGAACTGCTCCCAGCTGGGGTCTGTTTCCGACGCATACTGGGCTATCGTTCATCGGCCCTCCCTAATCGCAGACATGGCGGTATTGTGGACTGGGGTGCCGCGTGTCGCGAAGGAGAGGCGGTAGTTGAAGGAACAAGGGGAGAATCGATGATGGCCGGGTAGAGGTCGCAGCAATGCCCGTAGTTGAAGGTGATGTCATGCCGAAGAGGACAGGTTGTGCGGATAATTGTAAAGCATGGTTAAGGGTCGGTGGCAGCGAGCGTAGGGTTTCTTCAGAGCTCATCATGAGTTGAGCGGCTAAGCCTGCGTGATTGGGATGAACTCACCGTTCCATCGAGTTCGGGATCAAAAGACATCCCGATTCTCGTTCGACCAGGTCAACGCCGTTGCCCACTTGGATCATGCGGCTGTGGTGGCCAGTACATAGTTGTTTCGGCACCAGTTTCATTGTTGCCCACGACAGGACTGCAACAAACTCCGTTCTACTACCACCAGTCTTCACAAGGCCTTCGAACAATGCTTTTACCGGGAATGTATCTTTTCCAATGTCGCGCGACATGTTAATCACCAACGTGGTTTATCAAAGGCAAGTCTCAAGCCACAGGATCTCGGGGTGGAAGAGCGGTATTACGCGGGGCATTTTTGCACTATCACCGCGCGATCCGACGTGACCGACGCACGGACCACAAAGTATCTAGAGGCACATAAAAAAGGGGGGGTGGGTCGACAATGCACCGCGCATTCGGCGCAGGGTCGGTCGCGCTTCGAATTCTATCCAATGGATGACTCCACAACCAGGAATTTGGAAAGAAACATGTCTTCAAGTCGACAATAATCACGTTAATTACTGAGACCAAGATCTCTGAATCATACAATTGATGAATATTCATCCCGAATGCGTTGCCAGCTCACCACTAACATGCATTGACCTTCGTCGGTTAGGTTAGCCGTCACACAAAGCCCAACCCTCAGATCGCGATGTCTGAGACAATATTGTCTGTTTTTGTTGTGACGGGGCTTGAGAGGCGGCCCGCGCCACAGGCTTCTAGGTTCGTTAGGTCATTCGTTCGCTTCTGGGGACGAATAAAAGGCTGACCATACCGTTTGCGTTCCTTCAACGACTCTTTTGCTTATTCCTCCAAGTACATCACCCACTCTTTTTCATATACCATGTATGACGCTGAGAAAGCACACACTTCTCAAACACAGCTCGTCCAAGACTACGAGCGCCCTAACGCTGCAACCAAGATCGCCAACCCCGCCGCGCTGTACGTCCCGCCCATCGTTTAAGCCCCGCCTCGCTTATGCCCCCCTAGTGGTTTGTTCTCGTTCGCATCCACCACGTTCATTCTTTCCATGTACAATGTAAACGCAAGAAACATCCACACGCCCAATGTCGTCATCGGCATGGCCTGCTTCACCGGTGGTCTTGCTCAGTTTATGGCGGGAATGTGGGAGTTCCCCCGTGGTAACGTCTTTGGAGCGACAGGTGTGTCCAGCTTCTACGCTCTCCTGCTCCCGTGGTGCGAGTGTATTCTGTCACCTAACTCCACGCGTCCTTTTTATTCACTCTTGTCGTACTTTTTTGCTTATGGGTCATACAGCGTTCACTTCTTACGGTGCCTTCTGGATGTCATATGCAACGATTTTGATCCCCGGCACTGGTGTCATCTCTGCGTATTCATCTGTGGATGAATTTTCGCAAGCAGTCGGCATATATCTCATCAGTTGGTTCATCTTGACCTCCTTGTTCTTGTGAGTCGTTCGATTTGTTGGGGCAACGTAAAGCTGATGTCACTGTAGCATCGGTGCCCTTCGTCGCAACATTGGGTTGATGGCGCTCTTTTTCTGTCTCTCCACCACTTTCCTCCTCCTTGGTATCGGTGCCATGAGTGGAAGCGTTGGCGTGAACAAGGCTGGTGGTGCATTGGGTATCGTGACGGCTTTTGTCGCGTACTACTGCGGTCTCAGTGATCTTCTTGTCAAGGGTGAGAGCTTGTTCACCCTTCCCTTGGGTGCCATCCAACACTAGGGCATGTATAAGTTAGACTTTTTTTTCATCCGAGCCTATTTTTCATGGTCTGGTACCTCGGTAGCAGTCCCCAGCCATTCATTTCCCCGTCATTCCTTTACACAAATGGGCTCGAGTACGGTTACCCTGTATTCTCTTTTGTCCCGTTTTCTTCGCAGACACAATGAAGAAATTACACTTAGCAGCATGCCAGAGTCCGTCAAGCAAGTTGTCTTGTTGCACTTCACGTAGGTTCGCATAGAAAACCAGGATCATCATGATTGTGAGGAGTCCCTGGTTTCCACACGTCTTGAAAGATAGGCACGATGATCTAAGAGATTTTATCACAGATTCCAGATATTGTTCAATGCTGGGGAGTTCCCTGTTTTTCTCTAATGTAAGCTAACAATCTGGTCCTGTGTGCATGTCGTTGCCAACGTTGTATCGGGACTTGAGTTCGAGTCTCCCAAATACTGGTTTACTCGGCTCCGAAAACAGGCTTCGAATCTTACCTCTTGGGTTGACAAGCCCAGCGAAAGGGAACAATCGACTAGGTATATCTGGTCACGAAAGACTATATTGCCAGGTTCAATGCAACGAGCGTGCTGATGCAATGACAGTGTGTTGGCATCTTTACGGAGGACCCGCATTAGGCCCAATGATTGTTCTTTATGTGGTGGTAGTCCCTTGTTCAATTTTTTGCTTCGAACTCTCACGTTGTCCACCTCGGCTTGAACATATGGCCATGATATCTCCCAGGTTTTGATCACAGGTTTCTTGAACACGTTTGACCAGATAAGTTTGCAGTATCCAGCGGAAATTGACCCCCGCACACGATACCTGGAATCCTAGGAACGTACTATCAACTCGGAGTGATGCCCTTTTGGTCATCCGTCGGGATTTTGTGCTGCGATACGGTATCCAGGGCAGAACCACCATGCCCTGGGACCAGCTTTCCCCCAAGGATTTGATAAGCGACACAGGCCCATGGCTGGTAACGTCACCGGCTTCCCGAAGTAGAAGATGCGGACCAGGGGTATTATCTCGACTTTACACTGACATGCCTTCATTTGCTCAAACTTAAAATTCCGACACACTTCCTGTGTACGTTTGGTTGGCTGCACTGGTTATGTTACGATAACTAGCGTGCCGAGCCCCCCGCTAACACCACTTAAATATGCAGAAGCTATCGTCATTCAAACGCCATAGCTCTACCGCACTCTGAATGCCAACATACTACCGGAAATGTATTTACTCCTTTCTATGTTTCACGCAACTCACTCCGATCGTTTCAAGTCTATAGATTACTCGCCTTTCTTCCACTATACCCGACCAGTTTGGTCGCACTCGATTTCTCCCAGTGTTTTGCAGACGTGACAAGCTGTGCCCAGAACTCAAGTGATTGCACTTCGGGTATCTCAAACACAACAGCGCTTTCCATCCTTCTTACAAGTCAGGGACGGCATGTCACCTCTACGGATGCCGCCACTGGGCTCTCGCTCACCAACTGCATTACATATTGTGGAACGGGCCGGGAACAATTTAGCTGGTATTATTTTGCGCAGGGATATGCTGCGTGGCTCCTGCCCTACCTTGCTTTAGTCTCGCAGCTCCCTTTTGGTGCTCGACGCAGGATGGATAACCTCATGTCTGCGATCTTGACACTTGGCTCACCGACCCTCGCCGGCTACTCGCTATACATGACACTCCTTAATGCACGATGGGTAAATGACCGGCTGTTTGCAGGGATTGACTACCCCTCTCCCACAGTCCGACAATCCGTGGTGCGGGTGTTGTGTAGTCTCCAACAGGTTCCTTTACGTGTCCATCCTGGAGAATCTGCTCGTTTCGAGTCTCTCATCGTTCACCCGGACAACGATAACTGGTGGACCGTTTTTGCCGAGGAACTCAATTACTCCCACGGGTGGTCAATCGCAGCTGCAACATCAATCACCTGGGTGATCATTGCTTATCTCCTCAATATCGGCAATACCATTTCCACTAATGTATCCCTCAATGTCGTGTCTCCCTCAGAGGCCGCCGGTTCTGGATTGCTTGGGTTGCTACCGATAGTTGTCGGTTGGTTGGTTCTTTCCCCTAGATGCGACTACGATCGCTTCCACAATGCATACCGCAAGGCGAATAAACAGGTGTTCGCAGCAGATCCTGATGACCGTGTTGCAGTACCTACCCCCATTACCTGCAACTTCGGTTTGACCATCCAGCCCAGCCCAGACTGGTCGTATGACAACAACATAACCATAATTTCCCCCGCGAGCTGAGGATTCCTCCAGTTTTCAACTATGCAAGAATATTCTCGTGGTATCGACATGTTTACTTGACCTCTCTGTTTTACCGCGCGGCTTGGCGAAAATCGAACAATGGCGTTGGGGCAGATGGCAAATCCATTGCTGGAAATGTGGTCAATGAAGTCCCCCGAGCGAATAGATTGGGAACCCGCGAACAAATTATCACTTACTGCCAACCCGATGATCGCGACTACTCTGGAGCAAGTGTTCTTTGGCCTCCCGGCTTATTCTCTAACATGATGGTGGCATCCATTATGTCGTTGCTGTTGCAATGGGGAACTACCTTGGCAAGCTATCTCTCGTTCTGGTTTACCCCACCTGTTGTGAGTGCTTTTCGTTTTCTTGTGTGAAAAAGATCGACTGACCAGTTTTCGTTCAGGGAATGGGATGCCATTCAATTGCGTACCTGATTTACGGGACGGTGTCTACAGTAGTGTGGATGTTGTTCGTCTTGTCCAGCGTGCTTGGTTATTATGCACAACATTCCCTCGATGGGCATCCTACCCTTGACTTGGAAAGGGCCAGGAAATGCACATCTTCCACCTGTGCTATACCATTGGCCGAAATCCGGGCTCCAGATGCCCACGCAGAGAGAGAGCACGTTCTCTCCGACACAGATTCGGTCGCACGGATGAGCCTCACTCCCTTGAAACACTACCCCCGGATGGGTCCGCGGACGATATCTTCGTGGGTTGCGGACTGGCTGCGGTGGACGGGCAAATTCCTCGCCATCATCAACGCGATAGGCGTCATCGCCAACTCCGTTTTCCAATACGCTGGGTTGTACTCGAGTTGTTACTGCAGTTCAAACGTGTTCACGCAGGGCGTTTTCGCGTACCTCGTCATCAATCCGGATCCGAGCGATATTGATTTGGCGAGAAATGCATGGATAGGTGGGGTTGGACTCTCGTTGGCTTGTGCTTCGATTTTCATGGTTTCTATTTATCTTGTGCGGGATGCGTTGCCTACATAGTTATGTTGTACGATACAGCGGATAAATCTAACTTATCAGTGTAAAGGTTGAACAGTAAATGATGGGAAGTGTGAGCAGTCCAGTCGCTTCCAGGACCTCGGCCGGTCGGCGACGGCCAGCTACATTTCCTTATTTAGATATCGCGGTCCTGCGAACGCCGAAAGCAGTGCAACCGGCTGGCAGTAAGTACTGTATGGGGCCACAGCCTGTGAATGTTTTTTTTTGAATCCTTTTTATGTCCACGTAGGACATTGAAAATCTAACCATAAAACGGGGGTCCCCCGACCCCTTCAAGGTACTTGTCGAGTCTATTGGTAACCAAACTTTTGAGGTGGTTTGGGGAACGCTGGGGGTGTTGTGTGCAGGACAAAAAGGGCAGTGACCGCATGCTGATAGGCTTGAGTAAGTACTCTGTCAAAGTGATGCCCATTTTGAGCACGCGCCTGGGCATTGAATACGGATCAGTAACGGTCCCGTAGATTGTTTCGCACCCTATGGGGTTATTTTGGGACCACGGAAGGAACACTGACAAGGGCATCAAAGCGCCCACAAGTCGAGCGGGCAAGAGACCACCACGGAAACGAGACGCGCCTTTGAATGCCATTCAGGGGTATCAAGAACCCATCGTCAACGACGGTTATTAGGAGAAAAAGCAACGCGTCTTTGAAAGGCACTCAGCAGTTATTATTCTCCCGCAGACGCAAAGAAAGAGTATCGGGCCCACTATAAAAGTCAGCCCTTGCGACCAAGAAAGCCCACTTGCACGCGATCATATTATCTACGAAACGTAAGGTCAGCCAAGCGATAAGAAAAAGGACTACAAACCAACCTCGTCTCGAAATTCAATGCATCGAAAGCAACATGAGCATGATCCATCAAAAAATAAACACGACAAAAACGACACCCAAACGATAATCACATGCCCCTCCATCATCAATCAATCTCAATCACATCATCCGCCATCCGATCGTCTGCCCCGTCCAAAAGGACCAACCCATCCTCCTCCAACCGCCGCTTCTTGCTCGGGCTCGTCACC
>JBBPOH010000595.1:0-11945 GCA_038091335.1 Phylloporus arenicola | reverse complement strand
CATACAGATGTTTTAGCGGGTCCTTGGGATCATATATCACCAGTGGTCCTCTGAGTCCGTCACAGTACTGCAGCGAATAATGGGAGTGGTACCAGTATGTACCGGCCTGGTAGTGTGCGTTGAACCGATGCAAGAAGCTTTTGCCCGGCTTAATGGGGCACTGAGTTACGCCAGTAACGCCGTCGGCCCAATTGGACTTGCTCTGAGATAAGCCATGCCAATGCTGCGACGTAATCAATATCAGACTACACTCAGCATATTTGAAACACTAACCACGCTCGTGAAGTTGTCCATCGAAGCATCGTCAAGCTGGTTAATTACATTGATCCTGAATTCATCGCTCTTTAGCAGAAATAAGCATTGTCAGGCACTCGGTTCCTCAACTCGTCGAGAAAAGGATATACTTTCTCAGCCACTATCAGCGGGCCAGGGAACATTCCTTCAGCAAGGACGGCTCTGAAGGAGGGGTCAATTGAAGGTGCTGGATATAGTAATGATGACCAACGATCTGGAGAACCCATCAGGGGAAATGACCTTGTTGACGATGTTCAAATCTGTCACGGGGCCGAGAACTCTCGACCTTTCGGAGAGTGACGATTTGGATCTGGTGTTAGTGGCATGTGGCTCTATAGCCAAGCAGGCTGGAGCCAGGATCAGTATAATATAGGAAGTCAGCTGCATAGCGGTAATCTTTCAGTGGGCTGTAATGCAGCCGGGGTGGGAGTAATTTTGTCCAAGGCTTGACATTTGCTCGCCCTTTTAAGCCGTAGAGACGAGCAGCCAGAGCCAGGGCTGGCAGTTTGACACAGCCGATACCGCAAACCATTACTTACATAGCATCTAAACGATGTTAAGCCCCCACAGCATACATTACTAGACCTGTACTTACGGCGCAGCCTCGACGTAGCTCGCCCGGGCTACTCCGGGCGATGCATCTTGAAATCATCGTGAAATGTTTGTCAGGTCGGAAATGGAAAAAAAAAATCATGAACACTTTCATGAGAGTACTAGTGGCATTCCACTTCTTCAATGTGTATCAGGGCCTCTGCAGGACAGCCTGACGACGTTTTTGCACAATTCCAGAGCGGGGGAGTGTCTCGGAAAACTGCTGCCAAGGGTGTTTGGCGAGCTCAGTGAGCTAGGCGAAGACAAAGCGACCAGGACTGCTAAATGGACGGCGCGTTTCAATGTTGTCTAGGAACGCACCTGTGCCATTGCCTAGGGTGGTACTAGGCGAGCGGTCACGGTGATCGCACTGCCGCGATCATAACAGGGCCGTTGTTGGATGTACAAGTGTGACGGGTCGGCAGCCTAGGGTGACGGACAAATTAGTGATGGTGAGTCATTGAGGGCAAGAGAAAAAAAAGCTTGATCGGCCGGGTTGAAAGGGTGCGTGAACAAGTGGTAAGGGTACATCAGATGATCGTTAGCAAGCGAGAAATGTGGATTGGAGTAAATCTGTGTCGCTTCATCGAATCCTTCATGGATGGCGAAGAGCGATCCCACGGTGGAATGATGCCACCGTGTGGACCGCATGGCAGCGACAAAGCGCTCTTGGGGTCCCGTTGAGCCAGAACGACCTGTGGGAGATGCCAGCCGTGCCTGGCCCTTGGTATTTAGGCTCCGCCGAGCAGGAAACCTCCCTCCTCCCCACTCGTTTTACCCACGATCCATCCGGGGTCGCGCCCTCGCCGTTGCGAGCCACTACGTGGATCGGCCAACTCCCTCGATAGGGCTTAAGATCGGTAGCTGGTACCCTACACGGACTCGGTGTTGGAATTATTCCTTATACAGTGGTACAGCCACCCATTACATAAGCAAAATAGCGGACTACTTAGAGTTTCTTTCGCTACTGTAGGTTCTTTAGTGTTTACTGAGTTCCTACAGGTATGTCTAGTATCTAGACTAATATACATAGTGTTTACTGAGTTCCTACAGAGTATTCTACACTCGGAAGGCAAGCGGTTGGGGTAGCGGTAGCCCCCTGACGAGAGCTTTCGCAGGCTCGAAACCGCCCCTCCCGCTTACTTTACCCACCTCTACCTGCACTGTACATGGTTTGCCATGGTCCGGCTCTGATCCTCGGAGAGGAGCGCCAGATGGGCAGGTAAAGTGGATGGACAGCCCGAGCGTCCCTCTTCGCACACAGATCATACACCATGGCCCTTCGGGCCATGGTCTCGCCATCTCCTACCATTGTGTGTGAAATCGACTGAAGTCTGCACCAAACTTGGCCATGGCCGAATTGATACGAACCTACTTCTCTGATTTTTGCCCTATGACCAACACGCCAAAACAATCATCGCTGCTACATCTGCTAACTCATCATGGGCTGCCCTAAGTTGTACATGAACCCAGAGGAACGTATTGGCCGCTCGTCGCTATCGCACAAAGTATAATGAAAAGTAAGTTTTTTTTTCTTTTCATCTGGCGCCACCATCCTTCGCCTCCACAGCGTCCTGTGCCGCCAACAAGCACACGGCCCATTTGACGCACCACCCGACGGGATTATGTGCGACACGAGAGGGACGCAACGGATGGCGAGGGGATGATGACGACGATGATCTTCCCACCACCACCTCTCAACAACGGCGCCACGTCGACGCCATTCACTACCCTTTGACAGGTTGCAATGCGCGCAACGACGGCGGCACATGTCGACACTGGCGCGCCATTGCTACTACCACTCTTCCTCCCGTTCGATGCGTTGAACGCACGAAATGACGTTGATGTGGTCCAATATGCACAACTGCGACGACAGTGATGCCACGTCGATGTCATGCCCTCTTGCCACCACCCACCTCCCATTCGACACCCGGGCCAACCATGACAACAGACCACCCCTCTCCCATTCCACGGCGTCAACGCCAGCGAGGTGCGACGCGCATGACGATGACGACGGTGCCACGTCGGCACCATATCTGTGCCCGTACCAAATCCCGCACCGCGCGACAACGACGTCCCGTTTGTAACTTGCTATATTGCTATATAGTTATGTTACACTATGTCATGTATGTGCTTTGGCCGTTGCAACTACTTAATGTGACTTTTGATGCTTTTCGGCTTTTGTGCTTTTTATGACATTGTTGTTACGAAAAAGGAGTGAAAAAGCAGCTAAAAGCTCGAAAAGTACATGGTGCCCCCCCCCCTCCTGCATCTGCACGATCCTGAAAGTGCTGGAAGGTGTTGATATTAGCAGCTTAGCATGCAGGGGTTTGTTGTTGTGCTGGGCATTATGTTGTAGTGGAGGGCAAATGGCGGCGGCGATGACGACGACGAGAACATGATGACCACGCTATCATAGTTATTGCGCTGTCGTCGCTGTCGTCATTGGGAGAGACGATGGGAGGGTGATGACGTGACGGCCGCACATTGTCGTCGTGGAGCGAAAGGGTGAGGGAAGGCGAACGGCGAGCCAAACAGTGGCGGCGAACACGACAGCAACAACTTGGTCACAAGTCGGGAGAGGAGCAGAAGCGGGAAAGAGGTCCCTATACGCGACACGAGCACGCCGCGGTGCACGCAACACCTCCGCAGCGCAGGTAGCCTCAAGTTTACGCCTAGGCCGATGCAGCACTTCCTCTCAAATCTCTCTAGTATAGTGCCACGGGTTTTTGGGCTGTAACATTCAGACTAAATAGGGAAGGAACGTAACTGTCTGACCCACTGAATGGCAGGCGATTGATGCTGGTACCTACTGTAATACAACAGTAAAGAACGAGTTGACATTGGTGGCCAGTCAGGGCTAATCTGGTGACCAGCCCGCTATGAGGCTGCCGCAGATCCCGCGAATGAGGCAAACCGGTTTGCCTCTCAACGTGGCAACCTCATAGACGATCTGGTCACTAGACCAGGTCAGGGCTCGCCCCTTCATTGCCTACATATTCAAACCGATCCGTTTGTACCGGTGATGGGGGAAACTTGTGAAGTATCACTGAAGGAGGACACATCAGGCCAGGATCCAAACCAAAGGCCACACCTACCTTCTTCCAGACAGTAGAAAGATGGATTTTGGAAGGCTTTCCATGCCACTTTCTATCAGTGCGGATTTGTTCCGGGAATGGGCAAGGTAGACGCGGTGCGGTCGGGTATCAAATAACACCGAGCAGCGTTGAGAACATCGTTTGCTGCAAGAAGTTGGAGAATACAGACTCTGGAACGCCCCTCGTCCACTGTCATCTTCGCCATAGAAAGAGCGTTGGGACAAAGCACCCTAAATATAGGGGTGCCAAGAGACTATTATGATAAGGTTCCGAAATGGCCAGTGGGAGCACCGGTCTTTTAGAAACCTAACGAAGACGCTAATGGAATGAGCGATGTGGAATCTCCGATCCGCGTGCTTACCTGGCCTCTAAGAAATTTAAACGGGCATAGTCCAGACCCGCTACGATGATCATTGCATGACTATGGAGATATGATGCACATGGGATCAATCCGCCGGCCACGGCGCAAGCCCATCGGGCAACAACGACGGCGCACGATGGACTCCGATGTCAGATGCATATTGTTGGTATTGTCGGTGAGGATTGGAAGGATCCAAGGCCCTGCTGACCCCCGCGAAATGCGTGTTGTCATCATGACGTGTAACAAGGGGAGCAGTTGGAT
This sequence comes from Phylloporus arenicola, assembly GCA_038091335.1. Taxonomy (NCBI): domain Eukaryota; kingdom Fungi; phylum Basidiomycota; class Agaricomycetes; order Boletales; family Boletaceae; genus Phylloporus; species Phylloporus arenicola. The sequence goes on along the minus strand of JBBPOH010000595.1, from coordinate 7,340 downwards.
GAGTCATCGCGTATGTGGGCTACCACAGCTTTGCGGCATTGTTGGTCCGACTTTGAGATGTACCTGGTGGTGAGTGAGCTATCCTGAGCTTACCGTGTCAGGAACAACCTCAGCGTTTTCCATAAAGTCATGCTCAAGGCTTTGTAGCTCGATTGAAATGATAGTCGGCGCCACAGGAACATTTTTGCACAGCCATGAATCAAACAGCCTTGCCCACACCACCATACTCAATTCGACGTCGTGTTCAGGTAGTCTCGCGCCGATTGGGTGAAATGTTACTTGAACAACGCCCGATCTACATGAACCCGAAAACATTAGAAGCAAGTCGTTCGTATGCTTCTTGATTGTGCCGTGGTGTTCTAAGTGGTTCCTTCACTAGGTCACTGCCAAGGCGTTGCAGTGTCGTGGCTGCTATAGGCCATCAGCAATTAGTACATACGTGTATGCGGTGACAAAGTCAACGGCCGGCATCAGGGAAAGGCCGCGCCCACGATCCCGCACTACGGCCTAATTGAGTTCCTTGTTCGACACCATAAAACCAGCAGCAAGTCCCAATGAACTTTCGCTATCCTCTCCCGCGATCAACCAAGTACTTACCCTTCTTTGCTGCTCATTTTTAACGAACAGCAGGCCATATTTATTGACCTTGAATGTATCTTCTTTTGATATCCTTCTTTTCACTTCTTTCAATCACCCATGCCGCGTCCATCGTGTCACGTTCCAAAGCCTGGCCGCTAACCCCTCGCAATTCTGTCGGCGCCGTCACTAACTTGACAATTTCCAACGCGAAGATCGCACCGGATGGTTTCTTGCGCTCGTAGGTTGGCTTTTGATCACTCATTGCTTCGCATTGATTCTCGTTCAGCACGACACTTGCAGGGGGTACCTTCCCCGGTCCACTCATCAAGGCACATAAGGTGTGTTCATCGACGACTGCTTAATCTTGCTGAAAATCAGTCAAAGGGAGAGAGTTTCGCAATCAATGTAGTTAACGAGCTGAAGGATCCCGAGATGTGGCTAAGCACTAGTGTGGTACGCACCTGGGTGCCTGTTCGAAGACTGACATTTACATGTTTTTTCTAGCACTGGCACGGTATCTTTCAAAATGGTACAAATTATGTTGATGGCACCTCGTTTGTCACGCAATGTCCGATCAGCCAGAACAACTCCTTCCTTCATCGATTTCAGGCCAAGAATCAAGCTGGGACGTTTTGGTATCACTCGCATTATTCTTCCCAAACATGTGACGGGCTGAGGGGCCCTCTCGTCATATATGATCCTGAGGATCCTTATAAACACTTATATGATGTGGATGATGGTAAGTAAACTTCCCGAATCTATGAATCTTATAGTGAGTGCATTCCACAGAAACGACGGTCATCACCCTTTCGGATTGGTATGCTTTTCCGAGTTGTGTTTCCGACACAGTTCTGATTTTCTCACCAAGGTATCACACCGCTTCGCCAGTGCTTAACTATATCGTTGGTGTCAATGCTATTTCGACTCTAATCAACGGACTTGGGCGTTACACTGGCGGCCCCAAGTCGGTTCTTGCTGTCATCAACGTCGAGCATGGCAAGCGTTACCGTTTCCGTTTGGTCGGCATATCCTGCGATCCAAATTTCATATTCTCAATCGATGGGCACAACTTGACCGTCATCGAGGCTGATGGACAGCTGACGGAGCCGCTGCTCGTGGATTCGCTGCAGGTGTTTGCCGGACAACGCTACTCTGTTGTAATGAATGCCACGCAGCCGATTGGCAACTACTGGTTACGGGCGCTGTCAAACTCTCCCAACTCCTCCTTCGCCGGAGGCCAAAATGCTGCTATTCTGCGATACAGTGGTGCACCAATTCAGGATCCCACAACTGACCATAGCGCGAGCATAATGCCTCTTTTGGAGCAAGATCTGCACGCACTGATTAATCCAGGAGCACCCGGCGTACCAGAGTATGGGAAAGCGGACATCAACATTGAAATCACCGCCAACAACGTTGGCGGTGCATTTTTTATGAATGACGTTCGCTACCGGCCTCCCACCGTACCTGTGCTGTTACAGATAATGAGCGGTGCACAACAAGCGACGGACCTTATGCCGAACGGGAGCGTGTACGTTTTGGGGCCAAACAAGGTCGTTGAGTTGACAATGAAGATTATTGGCTTCGGTGGACCTGTAAGCATCGTTCGTTCATTCTTACTATGTAATTTCTTACACATACTCAGCATCCTATTCACCTCCATGGGGTTCGTACATCGGCAAATGCCTATTTATTCTTCTGACTTGATATATAGCATGCTTTTGATGTCATCCAAAGCGCAAATGCCAACACGACTTTCAATTACAAGAACCCCGTGCGTCGGGATGTGGTCTCTGCTGGTATACAAGGGCAACAAATGATCATTCGATTCGTGACTGACAATGCTGGCCCATGGTTCCTGCACTGGTACGGTGGTTTATCGTATGACGCATGAACCGTCCTAATATCCCCGTCTAGTCATATCGATTGGCATCTAGAAGCGTGAGTGTTTGTCCTGATTGTCATGTCGCGAAACGCATGACCATGAGTTCTTAGTGGTTTTGCTATCGTGATGGCTGAGGATCCCATGGGAGTGCGTAAGCATCTTGGTAATATTCCCAGTAAGCGTCTTCGCCAGCTCCCCCGGTTTTGTTTACTCATTGGAATAGAATCATGGGACAAGCTGTGCCCGATATACAATTCGTTATCCCCGTCACAGATAGGGGCTGTGAATGCCGAGCAGCAGGCCGCCAATATCACTACATTGCTGCTTCCAAACTAACGCGTTCAACGAAGTTTGAATGCCGATGCCTTGTTTGGGGAACGAGGAACGTGTATTGTAGCTATCAAGTTTCTCGGCTCTTTGGTGGATTGGGATTTTGTATCGTATATTAGTATTCAACGGACTCTAGGTATAAGGAGATCGAGTAATGTGACTTATGAACCAATTGATGTTGGTATGTTCTTGAGGAGCTCCCAGTACTAGTAGAGAATAGTACTTGAATCGTCCAACCGTCCAACCGGGCTTTTATGGTTCTGTATATCGGAACCGTATGTGGAGCAAAGTCTTTCCCACCGCTTTCGTAGTCTAGACCCATGATTGAAGTTTTCGAACACGTCTATGAGGAAAATGTCTTCTGTCTCAGTCCAACCTGCCTTGGACATTTAATCTAGGCTGAAGCGCTGGATCTCGGACAAATGTCCTCCATCAGCGATCAACATCCGCAACTGGCCGTCGCCATGGCAGAGACAGTTTGTGATGCGGGTTGCAGTTGTATTTTCTGCATCAGACACTCAGTTTGTATCCGATCGCTTTCCTTGGATCTTGGTTCACATTCTGTCTCTGACAGGACACACGCACTCCACCAAGGTCCCGCCCACGAAGGCACGTCCGCCGTTCGCTGCCTTCTACGAGCAGCATCATGGAAGTGTTGTACCCATCGTCATATCTGGGCACCCCTCTCGTCTTTCCCGACCCCCCTTCGTATTTTTCCCGAGACACCCAACCTTCAGCTGTTCAAGGGGATCACACCGGAAACACTCCACTACTGTCATCGACGCCTGCCGAGGGGGGAACGCTCATACCATCCAGTCACCCAGATCCCTTGATCGAGGCGCCTTCGTTGACCGGAGTACCATCTCCTGGAGCTCCTTCGGCAAGGAACCAACCAGCGGAGCCCAATACTCCTATCGCTGGTTTAGGCATCGACGTCTTGGACGAGGCGGAACCTCCTGCTTACTCCCGTTTCGACGACAGTCAATCGCGTCCTCCCGCTGCGTCCGATGTACTGGGGCCATATCCACCGATACCAGGGCTTAACCCACCCGCGTGATGGAGGAGAGTAGAGCGATGGTTCTAAATGCGAAAGACACTTAAATCACGGACTGTAGCATGCTTACATGTTTGTTGGAAGCCCCGCGATATGCTAGTTCTCACGCTGTTTATCCCGCAGAGGTCACGTGGGTCACGTGTTATGACGCGTTCAATCAGATGCTCCGTACGAAAAAACTTGCTCAAGAACCACCATTACTCTCAGTGAGCGAGTAGGAACGACAGGATATCATAACGTCCAGCTTTGAAGACTTCTCAATGTCCATGTTCCCATACAAGTTTGCAACATATTCCGAGAAAAAGGACTCGAGCCAAGAGACCGCTATTTTCAATAGCCCGCTCAAGATACCAAATATCGATGTGATCCCAAACGCAAACTTTTATGGGAATTCCCAGAAAATTGTATCTGATAATAGCTTCTCTCAGTCGTTTCCATCGCGCCGCATGGAGACGCATGCGCTGGGCAACTCGACTTATCTGTACCATACATCAGACATGGGAAATAGCAATCCATCCATCGCAGCTACAGTGAGTACATCTTCGCTCTGTTTATTATTCGCGCGCTTTTGATCGGCTCATTCTTAGGGTTCATCTTCTCGGGTCAAGTCGGAGTCACTAGGTTTGTATGCGCCCGTAGATTCCATCATATATGCTTATTTTCGACGCATATATGCAGAACTAGGTTTAAATTCTCGGTCGTTTGCAACGCCTACGCTATCTTCAAGAGATCAACCCAAGGGATTTGCCAAGGAAAACACACTGGGACCCGAGCCGAATCCTGCTGAGGTTGGCTTGGACCCTGATGATATCATTTATCCCATGACGGTCAAGCTCTGCAAGTTGAATAAGGAAAGCGTCGAACAGGTGTGTACCCCTGCCTATTCGTGGACCTTAATCGCTCATGTTTTTATCTGAACGTGCAGCGTAACTACATAAAGGATTTGGAATCGCGCCTAGCAGCAAAGGATCGGGAGACTACGACACTCTCCAGAGATCTCGCTCAGATGGAAAACACGCACAAACAGATAGCGAACAAGCATAGAGACGCACTTGATAAGGCTATGAAAAAGTAAGGAGTGGGTCATCTGCGTGAAGCCTTCTGAGTGATCTACTCGAACAGCTCCTCTCTGCTCAAGTTCGAGATGGACAGTCTTAGGCTTGCCTTGGAGTCGTTGCGTTTATCAGAGGCCAGGGTAGCTATGGAGAGTTTGCGAGATAGTACGCAGACCCGTCTTCGAGGTTCGTTCTATCATCCATCACTTGTTTTTCCATGAGCATTGGTTTTATCCAGACCTTGAATCCATGGTCGATAACGACGGTCGGTTCATTTTTACTGCTGAAAGCAGAGAAGCAATTAATGAACTGCGTTCTGAGCTTTCGAAGAGTAGGTTGGCGGTTAGTCAGGGACAAGCTGCGCCAACAATCATTTTCGCAGCCCAACAGGTGGCAGACCTGCTCCGCGATAAGCTACACTCCATGGGCACTGAGCTAGCGGATGCACGAGCTCGGGTCTTGGAGTTGGAAGAGTTGATTACAGCGGATAGGAAGCACTGCGGGTCAACCGCGGCTCAAATCCGTCAATCGGGTATGAGGGACTCATCATTGTATGAACAGAATTTTGACAGTGATCGGGAAGCCGAACAAGTGGTACAAGTTATGCGATATCTGGAAGAACAAAAGAACGAATCGACGCAAGCTACGAAGAAAGCCTATGAAATGGAACAACAATCGATTCAAGCCCAGACACGGTAGACGCTGGCCCTCAATCGACGACTTATCACTAATTTAGGTATAGGTTGCAGGAAGCGCAGTCCATGATGGCGTCAATGAAGGAAGAGTACGCCCTTCCATTTCGCGTCGGATATCACTTCCTGATTGTTGTGGCCAAGAATGACGGCGCATGAAGAATTCCAAGAAGAACAGGACGCAAAGCTCCGTACCCTTCGTCATACGATCAACTTCCAAGAAGGGAACGTGAAGGACCTTGAAGCACGGTAACCACATACTTTGCCCGTGACATTTTTCTGAATTCTAAATTAGGACTCGAACGGCGGAGGAAACGCTTGTCCAAGCTCTGAATCGTAACCATGAATTACAGGGTCGTCTCGATGCTGTGATGGCCCTAGAGAAGAACTTGACGCAACAGGTATCCCGGCTCCTTTCAGAGCGTGATGAAGCCATGGAGAAAGTGAAGTCGTTTGAACGCCAGCTTGCTGACATGCTAGCTTCCGAACGGGATCGCTCTTTTGAAATGACAAAGACATTGGTGGAGCGTGATGTCCTTGTCGACAAACTGAGGTTGCTTGACGGCGTCAAGCATGAAGTCGAGATGTATCGCGATAAGTAGGGGCCAAATCTGTTGGAGTACCTGGATTTACTCAACTTACCCAGGTACGCCGAGTGTCAGGTCTCGATGAAGGTATGAATTGCCAACTCGTGCTCCGGTTATTCTTGTGTCACCGTGTTCCTAGGTCCTGCAGGAACGATTTGACGATCAGTGCGTGACGCTGGCTGCGTCAAAAGAATCCGTTGGGGAATTGCAGGTAAACACTATCTGTTTTGCGCCAGGTAGCTGTCGGTGTCCTTGCTGACCAGTCGACTTGCACCATTCAAGGAAATGATGAATGAGTCGAAACGGGAAGTAATCCGGCTTCAAGATCAGAATTTGTTGTTGAAGGCCAGGCTGGAGTGCGCGGACGCGGAGATCGGAGACAAAACTGTATCGTTCCAAGCCCTTCAGATCGAATTGTCCCGCAAGGAGGGCGCTTCTCAAGCCCTGCTTGAAACGGAAAGATCGAACAAGTCTGATGCACTAGGCCAATTACAAGAGGCAAACACTAGGATTGAGTCGCTACTCACTAAGCTTTCCCAGAAAGACCATCATAGGCAAGAATTGGCTGAACGACTCGCCGCCGCCGAAGCTCCGTCCGGTGAGCGCGAGAGGGAACTGGCAGCGCTCAATGTGCGCATCACCGAGTTAGAGGCAAGCGAGAAGAGACTAGCGGACCGAGCTAAGACAATTTGTCACCGATACGAGTGTAATGACCTGGTGATGATTGTATTTCGTTTCCTTGTTGCTATATGATGACGGTAACTTCTACAGAATGATTACGAAAGGGGATTGGTTGCTTTATTGGTAGACGAGGCCAGAGTACTGCACAGTCGAGAAATGGCAGACAAAGCCAACGAGATCAAACGGGTATGTTACAAGACATTGTGGACGGTGTCATTCATCCAAACGTTTGCAGCGCGACAACCTCATTAAACAACACGCGGAAAGAATCCAGCAGCTGGAAAGTGCCCTCGCCCGCCGGATCTACGATGATGGGGGCGAAAAGCGGCCCGGTGTTCTTGCTAACCAGAATACGCAAAATTCCAAGTCATGGTCAGCATCCGCAAAAGGTAACGACGAACCAAGCAACGCAATTGCCGTCGACGCCACAAAGCCACAATCATCCGATCATCAGCCGAAAACCCGCGGCGCTGGACA
>JBBPOH010000594.1:0-11955 GCA_038091335.1 Phylloporus arenicola | reverse complement strand
CAAGGGAGTGACTGATAGGGATTGGGTGGAAATGAAGCAAGAGACGAGGGGGGAACAGATCTCCGGAGGGGGTTTATATAAATGGGGGAAGACAAACAAGGACAACGCGTCTCAGTCACGGGATGACGCATTCGAGCACAGACCAACACATGAGTCTCGCACTCCTCTTTGGCGGGTGTTGCAGGCGAGTCGACACGGTCCGAGACACGCCGTAGCTAATCTCAAACAGCAATGCGATCACGACAGAGCACATCACCGCTGCAAACCCACACGCGGGCATTCTCATCACGTTTCTTCAGTTTCTCGCCGTCTCTCTCTACGCGTTCCCCTCCCAGCTCGACGTTCCCACCTGCTCGCTCAGGAGACGCAGAGTGCCCCTGTCCCCCTATCTTCTCCAGGTCGCCCTCTTCTTTGTCCTCTCCGTCCTCAACAATGCCGCGTTTGCTTACGACATCCCCATGTCCGTCCACATCGTCTTCCGCTCCGGCGGCATGATCGTCAACATGCTCCTCGGCGCGCTCATCCTCCGCAGACGGTGCGTTGCCCCATCCCGCCCCACCCCACTCACCCGCCCCAGATACGCCCCCAGACAGGTCCTCTCCGTCCTCACAGTCACCCTCGGCATCGTCCTCACCACCCTCACCGCCCCCCACAAGCACGCCCACGCCCACACGTCCCCATCCAGGTACGCCCAGGGCGTCGCCATCCTCGCACTCGCACTCCTCCTCTCCGGCCTCCTCGGCCTCACCCAGGACCACGTCTGCGCCCGCTACCTCAAGCCCACAGACGCCGCGTGGCAGGAGTCCATGTTTTACAACCACGCCCTCGCGCTCCCCCTCTTTTACTTCTCAAGGCGCGCCATCGCGGCGGAGCTCGCGCGTCTCGGCACCACCGCGCCCGTCGCGCTCCCGTTCGTGCACGCGTCCGTGCCCTCGCTGTGGCTCTACCTCGCCGCCAACACGCTCACGCAGCTGCTCTGCGTCATTGGCGTCAACAGGCTCACCGGCCGTGTGTCTTCCCTCACCGTCACACTCATTCTGACCGTCCGCAAGGCTGTCTCCCTCTTGCTCAGCGTCGCCGTCTATGGCGGCCAGACCGGCCCCGTCATGTGGTCCGGCGCTGCACTCGTATTTATTGGTACCGTTGCATACTCAACTGGAGCTCAGAACAAGGACAAGAAGGACTAGCTAGACGCACACATAGATGACGCTCATAAAGTTATTAGCTACTGTTGTGACACCCTCAGGCCTCTTGGCCTGTCATGATATCCCATGTTTTATGGATCAGCACCGCAGCTGGTTCCGTCCCATCCCTGATCTTGGCAAATCCAACCGTGCTGAGCGTCGTCGCGTAGTTGCGAAGGTACGGCGCATACTGCCACACGCGTTAGCCCAAGCCCATGCACGACATGGGAGCACGCACCATTCGGCAGAAATGTCTATACCATCCCCACGTCTCCCACGTCTTCCACTCCTCATTCGTCCACGTATGGCGCTGCTCCCAAGCGTCGTCTCCAATCACGTTCTGCCCTCCCGACGACGGCGCAAGACACGACACGAACCCCTCGATCGCCCGCGCCAACGCCCCCTTTTGCTCCCGCGTCAGACTCGCAAACGCCTTCAGCGCCGTCGTCAGCTGCGGACTCTCGGCCGAGTCATCTGCACACCGTCAGCCAACGGACCGCCCAGCAAACGACACACACACATACCCCGCTCGATCGGCTTCACCTCCCCGTCCACCTCCATGCTCGCCGCGTCCGTCGCCTTGGCCCGCGCGAGGCTCTCGTCCTGCTCCTTGCGCAGCGCCCCCACCTTGCGCCGCGCGACGACAACCCGCCCGTGCGCCTTGTCCAGCGCGCCCCGCATCAGGTCCCACTCGAACGCGCCCACGCCCCCGTCAGCCTGCCCAAACGTCCACCCGATCACGTCGCTTGGATCTACGATCTGGTACTGCATCAGCTTGTCGAACACGATCCCCACCATCTGTCGGTTGCGCTTCCAGAACGCGGACACGGCGTCGAGCACGCACGTCTTGTCCGTCGCGTCGTCCCCGACGAGGTGACGCAGCAGGAGCAGGTACCGCTCGATCGCGTTCAGCAGGTGCGAAAACGAGCGCGAGCCGATCGACAGCAGCGATTGGACCGCTATCGAACTCGTCAGGGCGTCCATGGATGTAAACGGATGCGGAGCCGACGGCGTGGACTCGAGCGATGCCCTGAGCGTGTCGAGATGCGATATGACTTCCTCGACGCGCGAACGACCGCGAAGGAGCTCCAGGATAGACTGCGTGGCGTCGTAATACGGATTCGCTATGGACAGTCAAGAGACGGCGACGATGGTGCAAGTCAACTCACCAGGATCCTCGTATTCAAAGTTGGGCCCGGGTGGTTGAGTAGCAATCACGTGCGAGTCTGTTTGCATGGGCTCGGGGAGCGTCTTCAGGATACGGTCATGATACGACAGCCGCACTTCGAGCTCAACCGCTCGGCGCATAAAGGATCGCCTGGGATGCTGCTCTACGAAAGCAAGATCCGAAACCCTGTTCAACGAGCATCAATCAATGCAAATCGCGATCACGGGGTGCCTACCATTCTTTCCACACCCACTGGAACCCAAAATTACTCATATGGACAGCAAACCATTCGACAAAACGACGGGAAACTTCAGGATCAAGACCATCTCCAAGCGAGTTGTATAGTTTTCTGATAGACTTGCCAACGGCCGGACCGACGGTAGAGGGCGACAGCTTGCAAAGTTCGGTGATCAGTGCAATGTAGTAGATTGATTTATGCGGTGCCTCTGGAAGAAGGAAAAAAGTGCCAATAATCGTCTACCAATGCAATGTCAACGACCCAAAAATCGACTTTTGGACGGAGCTCACCTCGACCACAGCACTCTCGAGCTGCCAGTTCTTGGCACTCGGATCTTCCTCAGCGGGCGGTGCACCAGGCTTGGGCTTGAATGTGCCTGGCATGCACCACTTTGGGTACTCGAGCAACAGCCTAGCGCACTCCTTCCGGTTAACCTCGAAAATGTCGACCGTGTCGCGGATGGTGGAACGGATGAGGAATCCAGAGACACTCATGGGTTCTGGAGTCACCTGTCACGCACGTCAATATCGACAACGAGGCTCACTGCCGCGACGCACAGTGTGGTCAAACAGATTGAAAAAGTACTCGGGCCATTCCTCTTTTTTTACTTGGGCATCCTCGCCTGCGTCGGTTGCAAGACCATCGAGTTCAATGACCTCGGGCGGTACCAGGATGGAGGGCAGCTCAAAGGGGGTAGAGGCAATGGGATCTAGGTCTGGGTAGTCGAGATAAGGCTGTGGAACGCTGCTGCAGTCGTCCAAGAAATCAGACGCTTCGAGAGCCTTGAGCACCGCAAGGCCGTTCTCAAGAAGCTGCAAGACGTGGTAGGCAAGTACCGACGATGAAATTTGGTGGTGCATACCTCTTCCGTATTTTCAAGGAGTGCAGGATCAGAAGACTCGAGAGACATCATGGGCTGAACAAGAGTTTTTGCGGAAACGACGGATTCATTGAATGTCTGTATGGCCTTGATGATTTCAGAAGTGTTGGACAAGGAACTGTTGTTGATGACAGAACCAGCCTAGAGGACGGTAAACGAACGAAAAAGACAGGGTCCATGGGAACATACGATCAGCAATCCTTCTATAGCGCATAGAGCCGCGTTTTTGCCCCGACCATACGACACGCCAAACTCGTCGAGGACGGCTGCAAACGACTGGAGAAGCGCAGACATGGATTCGATGGAGATGACTTGAGCGACCATCAGATGGGCAAAGAAGTGAATCTAGTGAGAGTCAGCATGAGTGTGCACTCTAGTGGATAGACTGACACAGAGACGGATATCGCGCCAGGCGAGCTTGTCAAGATAGCCTTGGAAGCCCTTCCAAAAGTCCTCGAGGACTAGCTTGCCGAGCGAGGGCAAGGGAGAAGAGCCTGATGCTTGCACGGTCTCTGCCTCGGAGGGTGCTGGGTCATGGAGCAGACGGAGCAAGGCTGCGTAGTAGGGGATCTTGTAGGGCTGCTCGATGACACTGGGTGGTGTCAGTAGTGCATGTGTGCGCGAGCGGGATGTGCTCACGCGAGACGAATACCCTCCGAGATGGCGGCGACGGTGACAGGCGCCTCCCGGATTTGGTTGGCGACACGAGGGACTTCCTGGGCGGGGTCCTGGCAGAGGGTGAGGAGGGGAACATGGGGAGAAAAAGGACTCACTACTTCGCCCATCTTGATGATGATGCCCTTGATGACATGTTCGGGGGAGTCGTGTTCCCGGCGACGGTCGTGATAGTCAAAGTCGTCTGCGGGACGGTTCGCGACGCCCAACTCAGGTGACGAGACCTTACCTCGCTCTCTGTTGTGCCTCCGCCGTCCTCCTCCTCTCTGTGGTCTGTCGTAGTTCATTCTCTGCTGTTCCTTCTGGCAACTGTCCAAGTTGCGTTTTGTCACGTGAGGGTAACTTCGTCGTCCACAGCGCAAGGCATGCGATGGGCCTGGCAGAGACTAGCCCGTGATGCGCGCGCACTTAGCCACGCCGTCCAGCTCAAGGAGCCCCGTCCTTGCTCGGTACTCGCAGCCAACGCCGTCCGTCTCGCCTGCAGCAGCGGCGCGTTTCGCGACGCACACTGTATCATCAACTCGCTGCATGCATCCTTCATGCCCGCGTTCCAGTTCACCCCCACCACCTTTGACAAGCCCATCTCGCCCAGGCTCTCCGCGCACGTCCTCCTGCACCACATGATCCGCCACGAGTCCCCCCTCAGAGCGTACGAGACCGCGCAGTCCCTCGTCGGCAAGGGCATCCCTCTCCGGCAGACCACCCTCCTCAGAGTCACCCAGGCCCTCTTGCACGCCCCGCCGTCCGTGTTCACAGTCCTCAAGCAAAAAGGCGCGGCCCTCTTCCGCCCCCCCGGGGACAGCCTTGCCATCAACCCAGACGCAGTCGAAGACGACGGCCTCCGCTTCGCGCTCGCGCTCCTGCTCAGGGCGAGGGAGAACAGACGGCAGTGCTCAGACCGCGCTTTCGGCGCCCTCGTCAACTTTTGCTTGCTGCAAGGCGAGATCATCATGGGCTCCCTCCTCTTCGTTCTCCTCGTCAAGGACTACCAGGCAAAGGTGCACAAAGCGCAGGAAATCAAGGCAATGGTGGTGGAGCAGGAGCGTCAGGCGGCTTCGCCACAGCTGGTCAACCGTTGGAAGGAGCTCATCCGTACGAGAATACCCCCAAAACGGCTGCTAAAGGCGATCACGCAGCAGTGCGAGCAGGAGCTCGCGGATGACGCTGGAGACCACGAAGAGGCATTGCAGGCGCTTGCCAACCTCGCAGCGCTCATCGGCAGTCGATCCTTGCCTTTTTCCGATATATCCAATCTCCTCCGCGCGCTTTACTCCATTCCAAAGCTACCCGATACGGTCGTGGTCGGGCATGCAGAGCAGACGGTCAACGCACACCAGTACTTTCACCGCGTCATTGGGGGCCTTTTGTACAACCTTCCGACTAGAAAAGGCAAAGATCCACCGGATAAATGTATGCCTCCCCTGTCGCGCGAGACGTACAACACGCTTGTGCACTATGCGCTTCGCCATCGTCTCTCTGTCTCGCTCGCCCGCGATGTCCTCCATCACATGGAACATGTGCGACAGCCTACTCTCAAGCCCGATGTTGCCACCTATAATATTATCGTCCGGTCTGGCACGCTACTGAGGCAAAATAATATCGTTTCCTTTGCTGTCGAAGAACTACGGAAGCTAAAGGAGAACAGTGACCATGGGATTACTGTCTCACCGAGCACGCCCCACCGCCCTCGACGTGACTCTGGCCCTTCACTGTCTGGCCTGTTAAAAGTATCTCCCCCATCCAATCTCCCAGCAGACATGTACACACTGACATCGTACATCGCTCATCTGACGTCAACTGGGAACCCATACGTCGTCGCTTCCGTCCTCTTCCACGTCCTCCCCGAGTTGACCATCGTCGATCACCCGGCGTGGGGCGACAACCCACCGACCGCGCACGACCGCGCAGCGATGGCACGCCAGGCACGACAAGAACGACTCACCCGCGCCGTCCGCCTCGGCCCCCACTTTTTCACCGCCATCCTGAACGCGCTGTGCAAGGCGGGCAAGACGGGCCTCGCTGAGCGCGTCTGGCTCCTCGCCAAGCAAGCCGAACGCGCGAGCTGGCTCCGCGCTGGCGAGCACGGCCTCGAGGTGACCGAGGGGTGGTGCCTCCCCGTGCACGCGTACACGATCATGCTGCAGCTCTACGCGGCGGAGGCGCGCCAGAGCCTGCGCGTGCGCCACACACGCGACACGCGCGCGGCGGGGTGGCGCCCCGCGGAGCGGGACAAGGTCAAGGGGTGGGCGCGCTACGTGCTCGCGAGGGACGCGATGGCGGGCCGGCACCGCTCGCGGCGGACGCTCGGGCTGCGCATGGGCGCGGTGCTGTACCGCGCGATGTTCCGGGCGGCGCGGGACATGTACGATGCGCTCACGCGGGTCGTGCCGGGTGCGCGGCCGCGGGTGTACAACCTGGTGCCGGACGCGCGGTTCTTCAACGCTGCGCTGGGCATGTTTGGGCGGCAGCCTGGGATGATGCGGCGTGCCGTGCGGACGGGGCCTGCGCGGTGGCGGCAGAGGGAGAGGCGGGCGATGAGGCGGTATTCGAGGCGGGGGGTTGTGCCGCGGCGGTGCAACCCGTTTTTGCAGCGGATCGTGCATGGGATGTTGGATGCTGGGTATGAGGTGCCGATGGCGTACCGGCGGCTGTTTCTTGGGACTGAGTTGTACGCGTCGATGAACCGCCCTGGGGTACCGGTGGTGAATCGCCAGCCGTTGGCGTTTCCGCGGCCGAAGAAACGGTTCTTGCCGCACACCCTGGTCACACACAAGGAACGCGGTCTTCCTGTTCAGCGTTCGGAATGGAAGAGGGCGGGGCACAGGTGGAAACAGCGTAGACATTTGCTCAAGGGACGGACGCGAAAATGTGTATAATAAGTACGTAGATAATCATGAAGCCTGTTCAGCTTTCCGAAACAAGAGGACCATCGAGCGCTGGGAAAACTCGCGCGCCTTGCACTCCTCGCCGACGCCGTCCAGCGCTGCCTTTATCTCGTCCGCAAACGCGCCAAGCGCACGGCGGGTCTGCCCTCTGAAGCTGACGGTGACGACGACGCGATAGCCCCGCTCGAGATCGCGCCGCGCCTTGCGCAGCTTGTGCGCAACGTCCGCGGGCGCGACGCCCCACGCGAGGCGCACCTCCTTGTCCTCCTTCTGCACGCGGCGCAGTGCGCGGTAGCGCGCCTCGACCTCTGCGCGGGTCGTCACGCGCACGACGGGCTCTGGGACCGCCGTGACGAGCTCGACGAGGCCGGGTGCGGCGAGGAGCGCGGCGAGCGGCTGTTTGGCGGGGGAGAGACGCTGCGTGTGCGGGTCGAGGACGAAGACGTGGTCGAACGGGATCTGGCGGTTCGTCGGGCGGCGCTCGACGGCGGGGCGTTTGGGCGACGGGGCTGGCGCGGGCGGGGCGGGCTCGAAGCGGCGCGGGGGGATGTGGATCGCGCGGAGGAGGGTGCGGCGGGCTGCGATTGTGTCAGCGGCTGAGCGCGGGTTGGCGGAGGGGGCTTACAGAGGAGGGACATGGAAAGAGCGGTTGTTTGCGCGTGTTAGATCTGGAAGGTGTTGCACAACATGTATACACAATCGGATGTTCTTCCTTGTCTTGTCCCGCGATGTGAGTGTCTCCGTTTGATTTTCTTGATATGATGATATCCAAAAAACACTTTATGAGCGCGGGGACTTTGCCGTCCAGTCTCTCCTTCGTTCAGCATATTGACTCGTCTTGAGGATGTATGCAGATACGGACGCAGGCGTAGGCGCTTCTGCGCGATGAGAGTGTGTGGTTATAGTTATTTGATCCTTTCCTTCTTCTCTGGTATCTGTGTCACTGTGCTCATCACGTCCTCTATGTGGCTCTATCAGAGCGGCCTCGAGGCAAGCCCCCACGCTGTGTCGTCCCATTCATGGCACCATGGGAATCCTGGGCACCATCTGGAATGGGATTGTCATTGCGGGAATCATGACTTAGCAATATGTTCTTGTTCAGTCATCCTCGTGTATTGCCAAGCTCTCAACGCTATGGGCCAACCACGGTAACAACATTGTTTTTCCTGCTGCTTGGCTCATGCCTGGCGAGACATTATTTCGCGCCGCGCGTCAGATTCGCTCGACGCACAACTTTGGCGCTTCGTTTTGCATCTTTGTAGCGCAACTAAGTACAACATGGGCACGACGCACACCCGCGCCGCTCAGATCTGGACACGGCGCAGCCACCCAACCAAGTAATCAAGCACGTCCTGTCATCGACCAACTTTTATCCTTTGCCACCAGCAACGACGCCGAGAACCAACAAAGACATGGCGAAAAACGCCGCACCCGAGCGGGGCGACCAACCTGCAGTACACGACGAGCCTTTTCAACAGCGTCTTTGGGAGCGCCAAGTATGTTCCCCTGATCGGTCGCTGTTGGAGGAGGAGCGGCGACCTGACAGATGGGAGTCGCGCGTGCGCAAGCCGTTTGGGCTCACGATGCTCGCGCTCGACTAAACGGTGTTGCCCGTCGAGTTTGGGAGGAGGGCCAAGGACTGGGAAGGGGGTGCCGAGCACTGCGAGCGGAGATGCTGCAGAGGTGGTGTGAATGATGCCAGTTTCTTGGGGACGTTTAGTGAATGAGACTGGTAGTCACCA
The DNA here is from genome assembly GCA_038091335.1 of Phylloporus arenicola. Classification (NCBI taxonomy): domain Eukaryota; kingdom Fungi; phylum Basidiomycota; class Agaricomycetes; order Boletales; family Boletaceae; genus Phylloporus; species Phylloporus arenicola. The sequence continues at coordinate 3,183 of JBBPOH010000594.1, read as the reverse complement.
GCTGGGAGATGTCACATTCATTGTCTTGTCGTGGATCAATCTATTGTACAGAGAATTAAAACCTACTGTAAACCTTGCCCCCACTCATGCTCCCCTGGCCAAAACCAGTGATCGTTCGCTATCTCCACCCGGGCATAGCCACCGCTAGGTGTGCTAAACCCAGGAGTACCATACGCATGGTGGCTGCTCGCACCAGGGCCAGGATGCGCCCTAGACAGCGTGAGATCGATTGCCGTGCACTGCGGAAATGGCACGGGCACGGAGGGCGTCGGGGTCGAAGACTGGACGTGGCATCAGCAGGGGTCGTCAGACCGGACGACACGCACCTCCCACATCCGCCCTCAGGAGCGGCACCTCGCGCATGAGGGTACGCACGGCGGCGCGCGTGAGCAGCGCAGAGCTCCTGTATGTGTTGTGGACTTTTCTTCCGGGGTCGGCGCCTGCCATGTCGACGACGCTGGTGTTGAGGATGAGCTCGCGGAGGGCGTGCACGGGCGAGAATACTGGTCGAGAGCGTGATTTCGGGTCAGACGCCGGCCGGGGAGTGGGATTTGGGTCGCACAGGACCTGATTTGGACGAGGAAGCAAAGCCTGGACCGAGGACGATTCCGAGGAGTTGTATGCCTTGGCAACGCTCGACGACTTCTTTGAGTGCGCCGGGAGAAATCAACGGAAGATGGAGGACACTGCGCGTGAGTAGGAGGGAGGCGACGAGTGAGAGGTGGTTGGGATCGGGGTTGGGTAGATTTGGAGGGTCAGGGGGACCGTTGTTGTTTCCGATAAAAAATCATAGGAGGGGCTAAAGTGGGGAGAGGTGAGAAGAAGGTAGAGGTCATCGTTTTCGTTGTTTGCAGGCGGGGGCGTTTGCTTGTGGACCATTTGAGGTGGAAGGTGGATCGGACTCTGCGGTAGTTCTGATCTCGTCGAGCCAACCCCCGCGTATAGAGACTGCCTCCAAAGGCGGGCGACAATGCGGGCAACAGACGATTTGAGGACGGGATAAGAGGGAGCACGTTTTCTTGCGATGGCTGTCTTGTGGATGAGGCAATGAGTGAGCAACTTACGAATAACATAGAGGACAGCTCGAGGAGGTCGGGAGTGTGCATGCGTGGGCTGTGAGTACAGCGGCATGAGCAAGGACGACGTTGAACATGGCTGCGTCCAAGTCCTGCGACATCAGGGGCAAGAATGAGCTTGCGTACGAATAGGGTGAGATGCGGTGCATGGACGTGGTCTACTGCGGGAGTGCGTTGATCAGGAGGGAAAGACGCGAGACTGTGCAGACCGGACATTTCGCGGAGGATGGTCAGCTGCATTGACTGCTATCCTGAGATGGACGAGAGTACGGGGGAGGATGTATACTAGCTATGGACACAAAGTGCGGAGATTTGTAGCGTCGATGTTGGGCTTGGTAAATCTGCAATGATGCGTCTGATGTGAGCGAGAGTGCAAAGCGAATCCTATGTAGTTTTCTAACATTCAGCCTGGAAGATATCCGGAGAACTCGTCATTCCACATCCACGACTCTGCGAGCGCGAATTCGTCCTTCGGCCGCTAAACGACTGAGTCTTCTTTTGGCGTTCACACCACGAACCAAGCTCTTTTAGGCGGTTTAATGCCCAGCAAGGAACAGAAGACAGGGCGTACACTACAAATTGCATGCATCAAATGTGTATCGTACAGAGAAATACCATAGAACACGATCGGTTGGGCGCAAGCCCGAGAAGCAAACATCAAAGGCATACGAGGGGAACATGTCAACTGCGCATCGTACAAAGGAGAACTACGTCAAGTAAAGCTTCTGCATAAAACACACTCAGCTCGCTGCTGTTTGAATCAGGGCGTAATACGAAACCACATTCGATATATATCTGAGAAGCAAAAAAGTGAACAAAACTTCCCCCGAGAAGAAAAGAAACGTACATTAGTCGAAGAGCTCAGATACCGATATGCACGAACACGATCCGCTTCTCCAACGAGACTTCATCGGCCGTCTCCAGCGCTGCGGTGTTGAGCGCCGTAGCCGCATACTCGAAATCAAGCACGGGCTGCTTGAACATCTCCCGGTAGAACCGAGTGACCATCTGGTGCGCGACCGCATCATCTACCCTCCACAACGTCCCGATCACCCCATTGAACCCGGTAAACTGCATTCCAGCTGCGAGATGGAGCACCTCGTCCGGCGTCGACGCGTCTCCCACCGCTGTGTGGCACGCAGATAAGAATGCGAACTCGGAGTTGGTGTAGCGCTCCTGGATGATGCGCATCAGCGTGAGCTTGCCGTCTCCCATGGCGAACCACGAATCGAACGGCTTCTTTGCGTGCTGTGCGCCGTGACAGGCGACGTGGACCCAGCGGTGGTCGTGGAAGGCCCGCACGGCACCTTCGATGGTGGCTTCATCCCCAGTGACAGTTTCGAATTTCATGCTCGACGGCATCCCTGTGTCGTTGCGGATCCTGCGGAGCTCGTGCTCCACCTCTGGTAACTCGCCGAGCTGGATGTCCGCACTTGGCCGCGCCTGACCGACGGCCGCAAACGAAATCTCGTTTGCCACTCCAGAGGTATCGTGTGCGCGCTTTTGAGAGCGTTGAAGACGGTCACGTGCACGAAGGAGAGCTGACAGAGAGGGAGCGTACGAGGAAATGTAAATGTCCATGAGATTCTTCTCGGTTTTCCGGTGGGGGCCTGCAGCATGGAATGGAAGAGATGTGAATTTCGAGGTCGGACACCACCAGATCCGCGAGCCCAGGGGCAGCTGAACATCGTTTTGCAAGACAGAGACGATTGGTTTGACCACGGATGACCACAAGTCGCGCAATACCTCCTTCACATAAAATTCCCTGTGCCTTCCATATGCATACACATCCCGAGTAAGCTCCGATAATTGGGAGCACAGTTGGTCGACGTCCGCGAGCAAGCAAGCAAGGTCGACGTGTACAGGCGGGCGAGCATGGAGAATAATGAGAGCATCGCAGGTATATTTGCTTGCATTCACGATGATAACCGGTCCGTGTGCTGCAACTTGCTGGAGATCGTCGAAATGGGGAGGTAACAGGAATCGTGAGAACCCATCTAGACGGCGGATCTTGTCAATTACAGACTGCCATTCCTCCTGAGCCCGCCAGTATGGATCCATATTGCCTTGACTCTGCTGGGCATACTTCCTGAGGTCTCCACTCAAT
>JBBPOH010000593.1:0-11961 GCA_038091335.1 Phylloporus arenicola | reverse complement strand
GACGACACCCGTCCCTCCTCCCCTCCCCCCGCCCCCCCCCCCGCCCCCACCTCCCCAGAACAACCCGCGCCCCAAAAGCGATCCAAGGGCGGCCCTGCTGCACGCGGCGGCAGATACTACCAGCGCGGGGGTGCGCGCCCAAACACCGACCGCGATCCCCCTTCATCTGAGGATCCCCCTCCCCCATCTGACACCAAGCCGAGACGCTGTCCGTCCTCTCTCTTTCCACCCCTTCTCCCTCTCACCCTCCTCACACAGCCGATGGCGAACGCAGAGAGTCCCGTGGAAGAGCCCGTGGCGCAAATCGCGGCAGAGGTCGTACCTATGATAGGCACAGCGCCACAGGAAAGGTGTACGTTTCTTCACATCTTCCACCCTCTCCCCCTGATCTCCTCGTCAGCGATACAGAGAAGAAGATCCACAACGGTTGGGGTGGCGATGACGCAAATGCTGAATTAAAAGCCGAGCAAGCCGCTACCATCGACGCCGCAGCAGAATCAGGCGGCTTGAACGACTGGGCAACCCCCGCAGATGCCCCTGCCAATGATTGGGCAGCTCCAGCAGATACCTCTGCAAACGATTGGGGCGCTCCCGCAGATGCCTCTGCCAACGGTTGGGATGCTCCCGCTCAGGAGCCTGCTGGAGACCAGTCCCCCGAAGCAGCCAAACCAGACAGCGCACGCAGAAGAGACAGAGAACCCGAAGAGGAGGACAACACCCTTACTCTCGACCAGTATATTGCCAAGCAGAAAGAAAAGGATTCCGCGGTCATTCCAAAACTCGAGACGCGCAAGGCCAACGAAGGTGCCAACGACGCTCTCTGGGATGGCGCTACCCGTCTGGAAAAGGGCCAAGGAGAAGCCTACTTCTCTGGAAAGGTACCCTCTCGTCCCTTCCCTTTCATTTCTCTCCTGATTCCTCCTTAGTCAAAGTCTACTCCAAAGGTACGTACAGAGAAAAAAGAAAAGGTTTTCCTCGACATCGATGTTCATTTCGACCGTCCTTCACGCGGCGGTCGTGGGCGAGGCGGTGACAGAGGTGAAGGTAGAGCCCGTGGCGGTCGTGGACGCGGCGGCAGGGGACGCGGTTACACCAACGGCACCCCGGCCGTCTCCACCAATGTCAGTGTCGATGACGAGAGCGCCTTCCCTTCTCTTTCGTAGGCACTCATTTCTGACAATCCTCCACGAGTGCTCCATCTGCTTCATTCCGGACGTTGCAGATCCCTGTTGTGTGTTGCCATCGACTGACTGGAATCAAACGTTGGTGATTCTTTTCTGTTATGTTGTATGAAAGCGATAAAATATCTGCTCACATGCATGTGTACATCATGTCCGTGTGTACATATATCTCACTGTTGAAACTTTCCTGGTCGGTAATCGCATCCAATGTGTGTGGAGCGTAACCCAGTCTCGCAACTCACTTACACTCTACCCGCCGTAGACAGGCTCACATTCAACAGCCTTTGAATAACAGAAAGCCTTACGGCCTCGATTCGTTTCCAAAGTACTCCCACTGACCCACTGGTGGCTTTTCCTCCAACGCCTCCCAGCTGTGATGCAATCAGCCCTAATGTTACTCCCGGAAACATTGATGACTTACCCTTTCCACTCCAACATGTTCTGGGCGAGTTTTAGCTCATCCTGTGCAATGTCCAGAGACTCTTCGATCTGTCCCTCGTCCAGTTGCTTCTCCACCGTAGTTATGTCTCCATTTGCACCCTGCACGATGTTGAGTTTGTGTTTTGTAAGAGCCTCGACACCCTGTCTGTAGACAGACGCCGATGGTATGGAAGAAAGCAATGAGAGTGTGGATTGGTATGTTTCTGTGAGTTCCGGTAGCGGATTTGGGTGAACTGCGAGACCAGTAATCCCCGTCGTCTTCTTGACGACTTGTTGTAGCAAAGGACGCGTGAATCTAAACATGATGGATGTTACGGGGAGACTTGGTAGTCACAAACTCTCACCATGGCTGCTCTTGCCTTCTCCTTTGGTCTCCCATGGCTCACCCGCCCCGCGTTTCTCCCCCGGGAGACACCGTTCAAGCTTGCGCTGCCTCTCCTCCAACCTCTCCTCGAGCTCCTTCCTGCAATAGTCCTCGCCGTACCCAAAAGTAAAATTTCGCATTCCCGAAAATCGATGCGCAGCGCCAACAAAGGGCTCAAGGACAAGCAAAGCAAGTCGCTCAGCATCACCCGTTACTTGTTCTGACCGCTGTTTCCCGCAGACATTGTCAACTGCCCAGCATGTGGAGCAGCCAAACTTGCCCATCATGCCTGCAGAAGTTGTTACGATACCATCACTGCAAAGTCTAGACAGCCCTCCAGTGGTGGACATAATAACAGCGCGTCACGACGTTGATGTAGGACGAGATTCGTGTGTTGGATAGTTTCGGGACAAATCTCTCTTAATTTTGGGAAAGTCCAATCATTAATCAGTAGCATGTCGGTGGACTATTAGTAGACCGACCCTCGCCATGAGATTGAAACATTGCCGGATCCTGGACACGCTGCTTCTTGCCCGAGTCCTCCATGTTGGTGTCCACTCTCCGCTCAAGACTGTCTCCATTGCGGGTCATGTCCACGCACGCCAGACAAGGTCCTGCCGCAATCCTGGAGAGACGCCCAGACGACGTCGTGATCACCTTTGCGAAGCGTACTGCGATGGGCAAACATCGAAAGGGCCAGTTTAAAGATACACCCGTTGATGAAATCATGCAGGCTCTTTACAAGGTGCGTTCCGCCGCACGTAAGGCAAGATATACTCCTAGTTTCTGACAGGCAACCATCAAAGAGACTGGGCTTGACCCTCGGAAGATAGAGGATATATGTGTCGGTAAGTAGCATTCTTCTGGGGCTTAGAGTGTGCAACGTAGATTTGTCGCCAGGAACTTGCCATCCACCTTCTCCTGCTTATGCCTCCCGTGCGGCGGCTCTGGCTGCTGGTATACCGCACCAAGTGCCCATATCAACGGTGAATAGACTGTGTGCCTCTGGTCTCATGGCCATTCGGAACATCGCACATGCAATCAGCTCAAAGGAGATATCTCTTGGTGTCGCGGTTGGTGCCGAGAACATGACACTCAAGTAAGTTGCTCTTCAAGTAATCATCTATCTTTGGCACAATGGAAAATCAGCGCTCGCCCAACCCCAACTATTTCTGAGGCAGTTGACTGCAACTCGCAAGCACACGACTGCATCCAGGTATGGGACCAGTCAATCACTGCCCTGTAGTGTTGAAATTGTCCGTAGCCCATGGGTTGGACTGCAGAGATGGTCGCACAGACATACAAGGTCCCCCGCGCCAAACAAGACGAGTATGCATTGATCTCGCACACCAGAGCTAGCCAGGTATCTATATCATCCTATGTAGAGTTGTCCTTCTCACTATTCAAGCCAATCAGGCTCTCGAGAAGGGCATATTCGCACAAGAGATCATTCCAATTGAAATACGCGGATCTATCATTTCTGTAGACGACACTATTCGTACAGGTGTAACCCCAGAATCCCTGGCTGCTTTGAAACCCGTGTTTCCCGATTGGGGCGACAACACCACTGCGGGCAACGCCAGCGGCATCGGTGACGGTGCCGCACTGTGCATCCTTACCACAAGACAACGGGCACAAGCAGAAGGCATGGAAATCTTGGGCAAATGGGTCGGATGTTCAGTCGTCGGTACGTTGATCAAGTCCGTTTGACTGAGAAATCTCAACCCAAGTATACCAAGGTGTCGAGCCACGATACATGGGTATTGGGCCCATTGCGGCTATTCCAAAGGTCTTGACCCGGTTCGGTCTGTCCAAAGAAGACGTCGATATCTACGAGGTATGAAACTCCCACCCGTTTTCAGATGGACCTCATGAATCGATTTATGCAGATAAACGAAGCTTTCGCATCACAATTCGCGTACTGTGTGGAGGAGCTCGGAATTCCAATGAGCAAGATCAATCCCAAGTATGTTTTTTGTATCCGTCCTTCACAAAGTATCTGAGCAATCCTCAGTGGTGGCGCGATCGCTGCAACACACCCTCTCGGAATGAGTGAATCCCTTTTATTATGATACCTTGTGTTCAGCTGATAAGATCTGATCGTAGCTGGTTTGCGACAAGTAGTGACTGGGCTGGCCGAATTGCGTCGCAGGAACGAAAAGATACTGTGTACGAGCATGTGCGTGGGTAGTGGGATGGGCGCCGCGGGCATTTTTGTGAATGAAGCGCAACCGCTTCACCCGGCCAAACTTTGAGCATGTCTTTATACCACTGAAGTTGTAATTCCACTACAGGTTGATTCTGAGACAGTATGAGTGCATCAAACAGGAGGTCTATCATAAGTGGAACGATTGAGTGTTAACCGAACCTGGCCGACGGTCCCATGAGCGATCCCAGCTTTTTCGATTAAATACTGATAGTGATGCTTTACGTGAATGACTGGATCAGTCCAAGAAAATACAGTGGGATAGAGTCGAGTTCGTTCCATGGAATAAGTCGCAAACTAAGCGTCTGCGAAGAATTTCAAGCCGGTCATTTCGAAGGTAAGCAGACTCTGGGGTTACTAGCGGCTTCCGATCACAAAGGACCTTGCTGGCTGTTCACATGAGCGATCATGGCAACTGCAACCTCGTTGAAAGGACCGTTCAATGAGTGGTGGACCTTTAGGGAATCGCCTTCGTTGGCAGCGTCAGACCATGGAGATGATAGCAGTTATTATGGTCATTGATCGAGAGGATATACATTTCAACCGATAACAAGGATGTTTCTGAGAGACGCGATTACCCCGCAGCGCGAGGGTAGACAGGAAAAAGGACACAGCACACTTGGATCGCGGACTCTGAAAATGTGATATTAGCTGTGTGAACTCAAAGGCAGGATGAAAAAAAAAGAATCAGAGAGTCGGTAATGTCAGTGATACGGAGGCCGAAGCAACTGTATCAAGTCGACTAAGAGGTACCAGAAGAGGTTGATATACAACACTCATCGCGCATGCGAGGGGAGAAAACGATTGAAACTCACGTTAGTACGTTCGCACTGGGAAGGTCGACCTCTGAAACGGCTACATATATGGCAGATTATTGAAGCGGCGATTAAAGCCCTCAAGAATGCTTCGTTACAACGTGAAAGTGAAGTAAAGTACTGTAGATACAGCATGCCAAGTGTCCAAATTCCACTACGACTCATTTTGTTCCAAGGACGTGTAATTTTGCCAATGAAACCACTACCGGCACAACAAAGAATGCATAACCAACCCAGATCACTGGCAGGATTCAGTGTTAATCTAGGTATAGCTCGAAAATGATCAACTTACTCGTAAATGCGTTACTTGTACTTGCAATGAGTTGAGGACCGTTCGTTCCCTGACCTTGAATGATCTGATTGAAATCGTCCGCTGCCTTCCCAAAGTACATGCGAATGATGAGGAAAGACGCCAAACCTATTGAACATAGATTGAGCAAGAAATATCAATATACAACATTGCACTCCATACCGACGAGGAAGGACGATATGCCAATCCAAGCGGAGACCCGTTGCAGCATGGGATTCTCCCAAACATTTCCAGCCTTGCCCATGATATGCCGAAATGAGATTCCAACGAACGTGATGAAGAAAATGAGAGAAAATGCCAGCGAAATTGCGAGAAAGACTGGCGCGATAGTGGGAGGTGCTGCCAACACACTGCTGGGTGTGTTTGAGCTGAAGACCGAGGCATCTAAATGCTAGGTTCATATTGGCGTCAACAGGCAATCAAGAAATCACGCACCGTAAACGGGCGAGATTGAGGGCGACGTGCAGGTTAGACTCGCCGCATTGTTTGGCTTAGTACAAGACCCTGAGACTACATGAGCACCTGATTATCCACTCAAAAACGAGGACCTACCTAGCATCCCTAAAAACATACTAGGGCCATCCACGGCCTTATTTGACCCAGGCTGCGTGAGCACTGAAGATGGCATCACCGTTAAGAGTGATACTTGACTATGCAGCATGACCACCGGTGCAAGGTACGCGAAAAGAATGAGGAATAGAGACGCAAGCATCAAAATGGGCGTGAGGTACAGTGTAGTGGCTTTCGAGATGTTGGCGAGCATGGTAGTGATGAGATTTTATGGCACCAAGAAGAGATAAACGAGTCCTGCTCTGAGGTTCAAGCCAGCGCTGCAAGCACAAGAAAACAAGATGGGTAGGATAGGATACGAGTCGTCGGCCATGAAAGCTGCAACTTTATAGACGCAGGGGCCAGGCTGGATTTGGAGCGCTTGTTGTGAAATGACATTGTTCTCGGAACATTATCGGATAACATCGCTATCGCTTATATGATGATAACAAGGATTCGCTAACTTATTGTTCCATACAAGTATTGTTGGTTCAATTCTATCAAGCGAAGAAGAAGCTGTTTCGAGGGCGCATAATATCACACAGTGCGTCAGGTAAAACAACCAGTCAGTGATGGTAATAGTACGTATGCAACAGGGTATCCGATGATAGATGTTAGACAACATAATAAAGAGTAACCAAGACGAAAGAATTGACGATACAAGTAAATTTATAAGTAGAAGCCACGGCCTCGGATCACCACTGAAATAATCTGCGAATGAGAGCAGTGTCTCTTCCCTGGGGGAAGTGATTGTCGTCCCTTGAGGTCGACCGAGGTAGGCTAGATCTAAATGGTTCATCAACAATGTCCGAATCTGAAACCGGGGCCATTCTGGAAACCTGCATCTGTAGACCCATTCAGTCCAGGGACTTGGAACCAAATAAAAAATTCCGACCTCCTCCGGCATCACATACTCATTGAATACTAGATTCCTAACCTTCGGTCGTTCTGGAAAGTTGTAATCAGATGTCAATTGGCATTGCAGTTGGCAATGCGTTGTGCTCTGGATGAATCTCCCAAACATGTTGAATTTTCCCCAGTGAATTTTGTTAGCCTCGCTGGCACTAACGTCTGGGTTTCCTTCATGAGCACGGATGAGATCCGATATATGCACTTCCCTGCGAGATATTAGTTTTAAATTGTTCAGTCATTTAACATAGGCACCCACAAAGCGGGAATGCATGCTCCTTTGGTGTTCTTCAGCGCCAAGCGATAGGCTTGGTGAGCTCCCCTGTGTTGGAGCAGAACGTCCCAAGACAAAAGGTTTTTGTAGTGATCTGGTGTTTTACTTTTGAATATCTCCATCGTATCGTCGCCTTGAAAAGTAGAGTTGTTGATCCCAGCGACGAATGCACGAAGAGCAGAATAATTGTTCAAAGCACGAAGTTTATGAGCAATATCGACGAATTTCTCAATTTGCCTTGCTCGATATTTGGGCTTGTCATGACACAAAATGAGAGAGACAACCCTACGGAAATGGTTACATGTGGACAAGGTGTATGCCTCTTACACTTACCAGTCCGCAAGATGGTTTGAAATAGTATTAAAGCGCGAGATAGAGTCAGATTCGGGATCTTTACGACCAGGAATGAAAGTATATCGGAGCCAATGTCTCGGCTATAAGAGAAATGTGTCAAAGGTACAGCATGACTCGCACGAACATACCTCTATGTCCAGGAATAGCTTGGCTTCAACACGAGTGATCTCCTCAGCAATTTCAGAACAATCGTAGTTCTGTAATTCCAATGACTGGCGATACAGCTCTTTAAGGAGCTGTTTTGGAGGGATCTCGCCAACTTCTGGTGGGTGCGACGAGGTGATGGGCCGAATAAACGCCTTTGCACTCAAAGGCAAGCTTTGTTTACGCTCTCTTGAATTCGAGCCAGTCGAATTTTCGTGAGAGGGTACCGAAGGGAATAGATTGGACGATGTCGAGTCCGTAATTATTGCCAATGAGTCATCTTCGCTGTCTGATATAAGGTACGGATCTTCAGCATCATCCAGCAGGTGGTCGGCCTTGTGTGCCCAGGCTAAATCGGAATCGACGACACTTGAAAGGTGTTCCAGAAAAGGGACAAAGTCGGACCCGTAATGCAAAAGATAGGTCTTGCCAACAATGGACTTCACCAGGGCGTTCAAAGCACCTGCTGCGCCCGGAGCAGCAAAATCTTGTGGATAAGTATGTATCCAAGTCTCGAGCAAATGACAGATCCTGCGCAGGAGTGATGAGACGCTTGCAAAGGTTTATTAACTGACTTACCTCATCTGAGCGTAACTAGCAAACATAGGGTCACCTAATGAATTATCGAGTTGTCGCATGCGCTTCTGCATAGCCAACAAGATACTTCGAGGGCTAGCAAATTTCCGATAAGTGAGCAAGAGATGCGCAATGAAAGTCGGATCTAAATATCAATATCAGAAGAAATACAATCATAGTATCTTGGGGAGCTGACCATCCCCGCTGACTGCAAGAAAGAGCAGCTTATCCAGGAGCTCGTCCAGGGTGGCATATTGAACTGATCGACTTTTTACATAACAACGAATTCAGTGGAAAGCGAGATTCAGCAGAAAAAGATACCTACGGTTCTTTTTCTTTTATTACGTGACGATCGTCGTCCTCGAGTCCGTTCAGTGTATCATCTTTCACTGGTTGTGGAGACGACGCGGGAGGTGACTGTAGGCTGTTGCTTGCCACAAGGCTAGTGACACTCCGTGCATTTGATAGTTTGTGTTCACTCGAGGTACAGGATCTAGCTTTTTCGTGCTCCGAAAATAAATCTGACGTTGAGCGGGCGCGCGTCGGAGATGTAGCCAGTGGAGGAGGTGATGATGGGAGGGTAGATGTTGGTGAAAGTCGGAAAGAACTCGCCTGCGACATAGTGCGGACCGAAGGTACGGAAGAAGACACAGTAGGGGTTCCCGAGGTTGACCCTCGACGCTCGAATGATAATGGAGAGACTAATGCCTCCGGTGATGCTGGATTTCGGAGGTCAGCATCTACGAAAGCAAGAAATATTAAGTGCGACCATTTAGCATGACGTCCAGCCACTTACTCGGTAATCTGATAATTGAGATCAACAAAAACTTGAATGCTTTTCTCATCTTCCCTACGTCTCCAACACGATTCACTTGTACCAGGCCGACATCATGCTGTCGGAATAAGTTCAAGGAAGTCTGGGGATCAACGGCTACTGGGAGATCTGACTTCAAAGCAACTGCAATAATAGAATACTTCAATGGTTGTACCAACCCTGAAAGTGACTGGTGAGAAACTACAATGGAAAAGATAACGATGGCATTCGACTCACGGAGGAAGTCGGGGATAGGAACGAATGATGAAGAATCTGCACTGTCGTAACATACGAAGATACCATCTACTCGAGGCGGTGCAGTCAACCTCGTTATGTCCAACTCATGAATCACAATCGAGACACTTGGGGGCTCCCGTTGCTTTACCCAGTCGAGTCGCCTAGTGTCTGAAAAAAGCATAAAGGATGGCCTGAAGAGCGAATACGTCGACTGCTTACAGCGAAAGGGTGAAGATATTGAACTTTCCGACATGGCGAAGAGCGCAGTGAGATCTTCAACACCATAAGCTCTTGCGTCTTCTGAGACGAACGTAGACTTTCCACAACCAGGCGTGCCCACGACAGCGATGGAGATCTCCTTGGGGAACGACTGCAAATTTTCAGTTTTGCCTGGTGATCCAACTATCTAGCTGTCCCTCACCGTTGGCTGGATCGTATCGGCCAGAAGGCCTCTATTTCCAGGGTTGGCCTGCAACCCAAGGCTGCCACTCCTGACACGACCGGATATGACATCTGTAAGGGAAGAATGTCTCGGGAAGGACTGGAGGGAAGTCGTCGAATGCAATCGGCGAGGGTCATCGCGTAAAATCGGCGGAGGATGTTGATTTGGCATGTGAGTTATTGGGCAAGCTGGCAGCTGGTTGCGAGCAGGAAGTTTGAGGTCACCGGGACGACGGGATTGACGTGCTTGCTCTTTGCCTTTAACAGAGCCCTTCCTGGTTTTATCGCCCACCTTTTTCAGAGGTTGCCAGGATCCGGGTTCAAGGTTTTGCTCCGCAGCAGAATCGTGACCATCGCTCTTGGTGCTCATGCTTATACCACGGGTTCGAACGTATAACGGGACGGTTTCGGGGTCATGACGACGTGCAGAATCGACAGACAACTCTGTCTTGCGAGTTCCAGATGGACCGGACGGGGTGTGAGTGGAGGCTCGAGGGGGTCGCGAACCAGACGAGGTAGACGAGTTCTCTCGTTCGTAGGCGATGAAAGAGTCGACAGAGACCGACTTGCGAAGATTTTGTTGTGAATGATGATGAGTGGGAGCGAGTGGGGTTGGATTGGTGACCGCGATTGGGGAAGAGACAGTGGGGGAGATCGCATCGTGGGGCGTTGCGGAGGAAGAAGAGTCGACGGAATCGTGGTCGGTCCTGTCGGGCATCTGTATGGGAGGTAGCAGTGGGATGGCGGGCAAAGAATGGGGCATGGAGTTGGTAGACATGGCGGATTCAGGTGGCAGTCATGGGCGGCGTGTTGTATAACGCTGCTCCGGATGGCGAAGGACGGACAACTTTTTTCACTTGTCGAAGGTTATGGGAACCATCAACATTAGACGCCGAACTAGGTCACCTTCGTGTCATGTACCCCACAGTGTTGCTCGTCGTGAGTGTCCTTCAAGCCATGTCTGCATCCTTACGCTCATCCTTCCGCCATCAGAGGCGCGGAGTCACCCTACATCTTTGGTCTTTATCAGCACCTCGTCAACCATCTCAGTGAGCATCCAAGATGTGACAACCCTCTGATGTCACAACGATTGCCCCCTAGAATGGAACGTAAGAGTTGTCATCCCAAGTTCCCAGAAATCTTGGATTGGTCAGTATCCCATCATATCCATTTTTTCGATATCAACTCGAAACACAAAGGGAAAGCATTTCATATCACCGAAGTTACCCGAGGCAGATATTTCTATCCAACGGAGCCAGGTCTACTCGTGTCATCATCCCTTCAACCTTGCCGCTCATTCCCTCATAGATGGCGTAGAGGGTGAAACATCAGACGTCCCAAGACCGCTGAAGAAACAAGAGATTGCAGAGTGGATCCTGCTGGACGGTGTGCGCACACTTGCCTCTATCTTGTAACTATCAGGCCCACATCCTCTAATGATGTCAAGACTCCTGCAACTTGTACAAATGTTGCCCTCCACAATTTATATCCTGGAGAAATCGATCTCGTAGTGAGTGCATATTCGTTTTATCAATCTCATTTGACCATTAAACCAATCCAGATCTCAGGACCGAACTTTGGCAGGAACACAACAGGTTGGCAGTTGTGGTTCTTGCAGCTGAACAATGATCTTGAGTGCTTTACAGCCGCACTTGCCCTCTCATCAGGTACCATCGGTGCGGCAATGTCTGCCGCGCTTTCTTGCACACGCGCTATTGCAATCTCGTACGGCACTGTGTTCCATCCAACGCCCGTCACATTGCATGAACCCGCACATAAGCTTTCTGTCCGTATTGTGGAATATCTATGGCGCAACTGAGGAAAGGATCTCGATGGAACTCGCGATTGCGGGGTTGACTTTTATAACGTGAACCTTCCCATGATCCACAAACTTGCAGACCCTGAAGGCTTGCAAGTGTTTTGGACACGCATGTGGCGTAACTCGTATGGCCGCCTCTTCAAACCAGTTCACGGCACTCAGGGGGAAATCCTTTCGGATAACTCCCATTCTGTGAGTGGAATTGTTTCCACAGGCAGTGTAGCCCAAGCGGATGGATATCTCGCATTCAAGTTCGCTCCTGACTGGGAGCCTCTTCTCACCCCTGATCTGTCCGTTGTTCCTATAGAAACGGACGGTTGGGCATTCGGAATGGGGCACGCTAGTATCAGTCCCATGAAATCTGGGTTTGCTGAGGTCGATATTTATCAAGGCTCCGAAGATCCACGAAACGTTGGATTGTAGTATGATAGGGTTACCGGATCTACTGAGTATAGGAATGGATAATAAGATTACATTCTATCCAGCATCATCATGAATTAATAAATGACTACCCATCAGGTATCGAT
>JBBPOH010000592.1:0-11965 GCA_038091335.1 Phylloporus arenicola | reverse complement strand
GTATGCATCCACGACATATAGATTGTCAAATTCCTCTGGGTCTTCCATATCCATCTTCAAGTGATGAAAATCGACCGAAAACAGGTATGTCCGACCACACAGGTCATAATACCTGCACATCATCAGTATACATGAGGTCCTTCAGCAGATCATCTTGCATACCTGCCACGTGCCTCTGCATCCTGCTCTGTCAACAGCTCCCCTGCATATATACCAAGGTATGATCCCTTTGGTATCTTCTTGTCCCCAGCAATCACACCTGTAATTCACATGAGCCAAACATCACCAGAATTAAAAAAAAAAAAAGATGTGTCTTGCAGAATCAAGTCAAGTGAAAATGTCAATGCCTAAGCTTCAAGTTTAGTCTCATTCTTGGCATTTTAGACAACATTTTCACTTGACTTGATTCCACAAAACACATCATGTTTAAACACAGCTTCTTACCCCAACCCTTGTCTTTAGTCCGTGCAATATGAACAGGCCATTTACGCCCATTCTGCACCACCTGCCAAGCCACATTAGTTAAATCACAATCACAATACATGTAACATGTACACACCCGGTTGGGACAGTCCTCGTCACAGCCGCAGAACCGATTGCACTCAAATATGGGGCACTCGAGCCGCTGCAACGACCCCTTGTGGTCGTATACAAACGGCGACCCAGGCCATGTCGCTGGTATATATTCCTGGTCAATATACTTTTGCACCCACTTGAGCTGTCGCTTCGCACACAGGCACGTGTTCGACTTGGGATCACACTTGCCGATGCACCCGCAACCTACCAATCCCTTCCTGTCAGGCGGCGGCACGCCCTCTCCAAACCACATCTCGTTCGTATAGTGAAACTCCCAAGCGGGCGTCCACTCCTCCCCAATATTGTTGTCGAAAATCTTGATCAACGGTGTATCAGGTTCATTCCCCATAGACTCCAAGATGTGTGCCTCAAAGGTCTCGCGGGCATTTTCGGAGTTGCGGTACGACTCTGAAAGAACTCCGTTGACGTAGTCTTGTAGCGAGTGCGGAATCTCTTTGGCCAGCTTGTATTCCGACGGACGTTCCCTTTCTTCGGCTATTCGCGACTCGAACGTCACGACGCGGTGCTCACAGCGATCATCCCTTTCGGCATCGCCAGGAACGAGCGAAGGGAGGTGCAGGAGGTCAGACGAATCGACAGGGTGTGATCTCTGTCTCGAACGACTGCGAGGGGGCGCGAGCGACGTGCTAGACGCGGTCTTGCTACTGAATCCCTCCGACTGTCCAACATGAGCCCGTGTGTCTCCAGATACGCTGGGACCTACCTCTGATTCGGGTCCACCAGGTACTACAAGAAGTGCGTCACATTCTTCCGCCGAGTCACCCGATCGACGTCGTTCGTGAGCTTGCCCGTGGTTGCTGTTTTGCTCAGAAGAGGACTGAGGATCCTCAGGTAGAATGAGCTCAGGCGTTGTCCCGTAAGACCACGTCTCGGGCACATCGATCAATCCTGATTGCGGACCTGTTTCTTCATCCATCTCGTCATCGTCAGGGAGACCATCGACCTGACAATGCACACCTCAAATTCTGCGCCACAAGTAAACCTGTCACTCACCACCATCGCGTTGCTCGTCTTGGGAGAAGATGCATCGTTCGCAGTTGGCAACTACCCAGAGCCTCAGCAATGTCAACAAAGTATATGAATAGTCGTACCTCAAGCGGCATATCCACATCGCCCTCGTCTGCGTGCTCGCCGGTCGACTCTGGCACGACGGCCGCCTCTGCCTCCGCATCCAGATTCGTCTGCGACAAATGCACGGACGCGAGTCCTAACAGCGCATCTGTCTCGTCCGTCTCATCCCCGATCTCGCCCTCAATCACATGTGTCGCATCATCCGCAACACTCCCGTCATCCTCGTACACATCGTCAACACCATCGCCCTCTTCATCTGACTCCTGGTCTGACATCTCGTTCGCACCGGCCACCTCATCTCCTCCCCCATCGTCCGACTCCTGCGCTGGTACCTCAGCCGAGTCCACGGGTACCGTTTCGGGCATGTGTGACTCGACATGTCGCACCTTCTCTGCTCCAGCATCCGCACCCTCGTCTCCATCGCCATCTTCGTCTCCGTCCATGTCCGTTTCCGCAGGCTCGACCTGCATCTGCTCCGCAGGCAAATCCCGCACGATAAATGTCTCAAACGTCGCTGCCGCAGACTCCCGTCTCCGATGCGTCTTCCATTGTACCAGCATCCCAGTCGACATCCGCGTGCGCCGTACCGTCGGCGACCCCTTGTCGACCCGCTTGCCCTTGTCGGACGCGCGGGCGGGTGAGATGTACTCTTCGAACGGCCTCAACGGCGCGCGCCATCGTTTCGCACTCGTACTTGCGGATGCCGTCACGATCGTCGTCGACGGGGTCGGCGTATCCAACACGCTGTCCTTGCGACTCGTCCCCTGCTCCAACGACCGCACCCGTTCATGCGTAGCCACCGACTCGGCCAGCATAGAGGACGGCACAAACGGCGCGCTCCGTGGGTTTGCACTCGTGCTCGCGGCACCCAATCCAGAAGCCGTTGCGATCGCCGTCGACGGGGTGGGCGTACCCAACACGCTGCTCTTCTGACTCGTCCCTTTGTGCGCATCCACCGGCTCGGGCTCAGACGCAGGCACTGCGCCAGGCGACTTTGCCCGTGCCCCGCCCGCGTCTTCGCATGGTCGCGCGGATGGACTCAGCACGTTGCGCTTCGCCATCAACTCTCGGATGCCCTTTAGGCTCGGCGTCTTGCCAAACACCCTGGTTGCTTGCGTCTGCGACGATGTTGGTGTCGAGGGCGGTACAGGGAGAGGTGAAGGTGAAGGCACGGGCTGACTAGCACTCTTTGTGGGCGTCGCATGCTCAGCTACAGACATCGGGTCAGAGGGGAGAAACGGACGAAAATGGCACGTACAGACGATATCGGCCATACTCCGCCTTCGAGCGAGTTGCCGCTCGTCTTTGAGTAGCTTGTCTCGACGCACTTCGTTGAGCACGTCGACCAGAGACACGGGCGTGCTCGGGCGAGGTATACGCGGCGGCGCGATGATCGGGCGTCTTGACGAAACAACAGGCTGCGTTGCAGGAGGTTCAGATGGCGTTTCTCGAACCGACATGGGCACGGGCTGAGTAGACGGTAGAGGATCATCGATCTCCGCGGCTGGGGATTGTTGAGCGCGTATTGTACTTTGCGTATCCGAGACCATGCTTGTTTCTCCCAATTGTTGCGGTGATAGTGATGTGGACACGCCTTCGCTCGCTGAAGCAACAGCATCGACCTGGATATCAGCGTCCCTCACCTCTTCAACACGTGGGACTGCGTCCACAGACATCGAAGGGCTGTCCCGCTCCCCCACTCTTACAAGTGGATTGCCAGGTCGCAACGCTCTTGAAAAGAAGGGGTTGTCCCATGGTTGTAGTCCAAGCGGTCGTTTGAATCGTATCCCCTTGTAGCACGAGATATCTGGCATAATCAGCGTCCCTGCACGCTTGGAAGGTTGCGACGCGGGCAAATGCGGGCTTGCAGATGACGAGGTCAACGAAGCCGTCCTCGACGAGCTTTGCTGCGCATGCGCAGGGGTAGACGTCGAAGGAGGCGTCGTCACGACCGACCCGGTGGAAGGCGCAGAACTCGGCGGCCGGCTCCCGCTCCCCACTCCTCCTGATCCTAGACTTTTAACCTCCCCACTCTCCGGCGTGCCAGTGGTACGCATAGACAGCGCCTCGTCGAGATGCTGCATGCGCACATTCGCGTTTGGACTCACCGCCTGCGCCTCGCTCGCCGGTGCCTGACTCAAAATCTCCCCGCTCTCCACCGAACGCACAAACGTCGTTTTTATGTCGTTTGGATCCACTTCACCTTCCTCCAGATCTTGCATGTGTACGTCCTTGTCTCGATCATCTACATCTGGACTCTCCTTGGGTCTCTCTTCTTCGCGCGTCGACGCCGGACCATTCCCAAGCCTATCTTCCGCTCGCTGGTCCCCGCCTTCGTCTCCATCTGGGGGTGCACCTTCGTCCGTCATCTGATCCATGTTCAAATACGAATCAAACAGCGCGGCCTCTGCACCCTCCGATGCTCCCGCACCCACCGGCGCTGGATCACCCGAGGGAATGGCGACCGGAACTGTCGCCAACGACGCCCCGACGCCGAAACCGTCCCACTCGTCTGGAGGGTTGGCGTCGCCACCAGTACCGAAATCGATGTTGCCAAATGGATCGTCTAGGTCGTCAGGGGGTAGACTATAGGATGGAGCTGGACTCGGTCGCGTTCGTACGGTATCTCGTAGTGACGATTGCGCGGGAAAAGCCGATGCAGATGTGTCTTGTGGAACGGCGCCTGATGACGATGCTGGGACGGGTGCTGGGGCTATTGTCCGCGTTGGTGTCGACGCAGATGGCACCCCCCCAGTCCCCTCCTCGCTGTCCGTCAGCGAGATCACGTCGGCATCCGCAGGCGGTGGTCCCCGCGGCCTCGGCCTCTGCACGTGTGGCCCACTCTTGCGCCGCTGCGTCGGCCGGACTGGACGCTCGTCCTCTGAGCCGCTCGTGATAACGATCGGATCGTCCACGTTCACGATAGCCGTCGGGCGCGGGCGTTGGCGCGTCGACTCGCCCGAGTCCGTCAGCTCGATCACGTCGCTGTCGCGTTGGCGTGCCACAGCTAGCGGCCGCGTCGCCGCCGTTTCTGCGTCAAGGTTGGTGCGTTTTGCTGTGGACCGTGAGCGGTGGTGAACGCGTGGGACGTGCGCAACGACGTACGTTTCAACTTGGGTCTGACGCGCGTCCATGCGAGCGACTCGTCCCCCGTGCGTGCTGTCGCACGCGATGAGCCGAGAGAAAAAAAGACAAGATGGAGGAGACGCACTCTGAGCGCTCCTGAGCAGACTCGCCGTAGACGCTCTGCGCACGTTTTTAGGATGCGTCGTCTGCTTGCGCGCCGTCGTTCGTGCCTCTGCATTTTTCTT
Source organism: Phylloporus arenicola (assembly GCA_038091335.1). Classification (NCBI taxonomy): domain Eukaryota; kingdom Fungi; phylum Basidiomycota; class Agaricomycetes; order Boletales; family Boletaceae; genus Phylloporus; species Phylloporus arenicola. Next base: position 6,986 of record JBBPOH010000592.1, on the reverse strand, counting down.
CTCCTGTTGTCGTTTTCGTTCTCTTTCTTCCCTCTCGACACGCTGAACGCGCTCGGTGATGGTGCTGGGAAAGTCCGAGGTGGACGCACCGCTCTCCGCGCTCTCCACTGGGGCGTTGCGCAGACGCGGTGGCCCAGGCTGTGTACGCGAGGGAACGGCGTGGCGCGATGGCGACGACGACGTCCCGTTCGCATCCAAGCGCGGGTGCTTGTGTTTGCGTGCGGACGGCGAGTTGGGGTCTGGGAGGGCCTTGCGTTTGGAGATAGGAGGTTGTGTAATGGGATCTGGTTCGTGTTCCGCCTCGTCGTCGCCCATGTCTACGTCGGTGTCGAGGTCTGAACGGATGCTCGTGCGTGTCGACGGTGAGCTCGATGGTGGTTCTGATGAGGAAAGGTGTGGGTGAGCGTGAAGTTCGAGTTGGGTTGTTGTTTGTCATGCTACATACGAGCTGGCAGGACAGTCCAAGATGGGCCCGGGGATATCATCCTTCGCGGAAATGTCATGGAAAACGTTGGCGTTTCTCGCTGGTAGTTACACAAAGTCTGCACTTGTTGGTCCCCATGAGGCTGGTTGTCAGTCCCTTTCCTAAGTTGGGCCCTACGCTACAGAAAAGACAAGCAGACAACGCTAAACGATACGCGACAATCTCGGTATTAAATGTCAATCGTGGGACAAGAAAGGAGGGAACGGAGCAGTCCATGGCCGTCCCGGTATGGTTCTGATGGGCGATCCATCCAACTACTCTCCAGCAAACAGACGCACGAGCAGATACGCGGTCGAGCCAATGAAGCGAACGACTGTTGCAGTTCTGAGCCACATGCCACAAAAGTGAATGACAAAGACTTACACGCTAGCCCAGCCACGGAGAACAAGAGAAAGGACATGTAGCCATTTACGACTGTCGAGGCACTTCCGCTCCCTGCGCTTGGCGTTGCAGAACTGTACCAAACATGATGAGCTTGCATGAACAGGGAAAAGAGGAATGAACGCACACGACAGCGACTCCTAGCAAAGCCTAGGAGCATGTCAGCCAACGAAAACCAATGATAGCAGACGAAAACACACGTTGCTCAACGTCCAAACCAACAATACCTGGGTCAAACTAGTCACGATACTGTTGACAGGCCAAGACCAAGACTTACGTTTGTCCTAAACGTCTTGTAGTAATCCTCCTGCTGCGTCGTTGGATCTACCTTGTCTTCCGCCTTTGGCGGCTTCGTGGTCAAGACATGAATCGCATCCTCATAAGCGGCGTTGATATCGGTCTCCGCGGTAGGCACGGCGACTTCAACTTCATTCTTATTCGGGCCTTTCCCAGAGGACACGACCCCAAGATCGGTGGAAACTGTGTTGTCTCCCTTTGTACCCCATGACACATCGTGAACATTGGCAAACTGACAAGCGCATCAAAGACTCATAAGAAGAAAGGACTGGACAGTACTTACGGCATACACGTTCAAGACCGAAATATACGATGGAGCCATCAAAAGGTACTGAAGGAAGGAGGTGATCATATGCCACGGTTCAAACTGGAACGAACTCAGTACTTCTCACATATTGCAATACGCAGACGTACGAATAAGAGCGAGGAAATGATATAAAGTCCCAACGTGGCTGCGAGTGAGACGATAATGTCACGGAAGATGGCACTGGAGAGGAGAGCACCAGCCGAAACAGAACCCCCGTCCGATTGGATGACGCCCTCGATGCCCTTGTACGCAAGAAGGAATGCTGCGACCTGTCGTGTACGTTAGAAGTCGTAGGAGAGAAGACGAATCCAGAAACTCGCCGTCATGTAGATCGTGATCAGCGCAAATCCAATAAAAGCCATTGTATACGTCCACTTGGCGCCTTGTGGCCGATTGCCCATCGAAAGCAGGAAGCACATAATGAGAAGGCCCAGGTAAAAGTAATTGAGCACCAGGTTGAGGTAATGCAAACTCGAAATATAGTCTTCCAGAGCGGTCGTGAGGATGATAAAGGCAATGTAGTAATTGCCCTGACGCAGTCAACATCACCAAGACGATCATTAAGAAGAGAAAGGTCACTTACGAGAGCGAACCAAGAGAATATCAGGTTATATAGTTGATACACCATTTCGATGTGAATCCAAAACTTGCGAAGAAAACTGTGGGATGAACGATACAGATAATGGAAATGAAAGGTACTGTGTACGGCGGCAAAGAATGAACCATTGAGCCAACGCCGACGTTGGGATATCAGTTCTGGTACTTGATCTGGCACGTCGGTAACAGCATAGGCTGATTTGACATAGTGCAGGATCCATGAGCCTCCGCGCTTGGAGACCAATTCCCAACATAATATCTGCATATACCCATGAATCACTGAATGAAGACGAGACTGGCCACTTACCCGATCCTCGGCGAGATACATGTTGGCAGTGAAAATGTCCGCGCCAGCGCCATGCAACTTTTCTCCTAAAAAGTACTTTTGCAATGGGCCCTCTCCCTTGACGTCGTTTTGCAAAGCGATATACCGATATGCGCTGAATGCACCAGGTAGCACTGTGATGTACCCAAACACGCTCTCCAATGGTTTGTCCAAGATGTTGGACATCTTGTACTCAAAATTTTGTGCTGCGACAAGCGGATTGAGGAGGTTTTGTCCATACTTGCCCTTGAGTGCCACTATCTCTCCGCAAGCCCCGCCGACGTTGGAGTTGATATCGAATGCTTTCCAGAGATGGTATATAGAAGTAGGGCCGGGCATCGTGCCAACGTCGAGGAGTACACACACATTGGGTTGGAGTATGGGCCCGAAGGCGTTGAAAAACCATCGATGAGAGTTGATTTTCTTCTGGTTCTTTTCTTTAAGACAGAAGATGACCTGGACGGGAATTATTCCCTTCTCCGCGCCCTCAATCTTCATCGAGGGCGTGACAGAAACTGGAGCACGTCAGGATATACGGCATAAAGCATGCACAGGCACTCACTCTGGGTGGTATACTCGTAGATGTGAGCCGTCACGGGCTTCCCATTTACAACGTTCTTTACCAGGGTCAGTTGTATTCCCATGTTCACTCAACCCACGCACCTTGGCTATCCCCTCTTGATATGCACCCATCGTAGCAATGACACTTAGTGTCCGAGAATTGATCTTCTGGCGCCCGTCACTGACGATGCAAACCACGACCTTCTTCCACCCATCCTTGCCCCATGTCTTGCTCCGATCACGCTTACACAAGTGCGCCACGTTCTTCATAACACCATGCATCGACCTGCAAAACAACTCGTCGTCCTCATTGTACATCGTCATGACAATGAACAATTCCGTGCGTCGGGGCGGGTCATAATGCACCTGCCTGAGCGTAAACTTCTCGTTCAGGAAATCGTTGGGATCACACGTCGCCGCCGAGTACCGCATGTGCGTAAACTCGCGCTCGTTGCGCTGCGCGCACATGTCGAGCAGCTTGGACGGGACCGCCGAGTCGAGCACCAGATTGCCGTGGAAGAGCTCGACCTTTTTGAGCGTCTTGTATCTGCGGGGGACGCGCTGCGGTATCCGACCGTACCGAATGTTGCTCTCGGGCGTGTCGTCGGCGTCTGGGACGTCCTCGTAACCACCCGGGAGCGTCGTGCGGGAAAAAGGCGTTTCTCGTTGGAGAAGGGGCATGTCGCCTGCGTCTGCTTCCTCCTCGTGGATATTATATGCGGCTCCAAATTGCGACTGCGGGCGCGTGGTAGCTACGAGCGTAGGCTGACTGTCATATGGATTGTAAGTTGTGCCGGAGTGATCATGCGCGGGCTGCGGCGGGGATGGAGTCGAGTATGTTTGCTGGAGAGGATACGCTTCTTGTGGCTGCTCGAATGGATCAGGAAGCGGTGGGGGCGCAAAGGTAGAGGGAATCTCTGGATTCTGGAAGGGATCGGAGAGGTGATATGGCTGATTGGCGTCGTATTGAGGTTGTTCGTATGGCACTGCGTACTGGGTATTATATTGACTGTAACGCTGATCATATGGATTCGTTGCGACGGCAGGTTGGGTTGCATAAGGGTTGTATCCGTCGTTATAGTGGCCGTGTTGGGCCTCGTCCGCCTTGGATTCGCGAGTTCAGCAGAGCAGCGACACTAAACTGGACCTTGTTCAACTTACTTCGGGGTATCTTGACATATCTGGGCGTTTGATGTCGTTGTTGCGCGGGTGAGTTTAAATGCGCTGTACGAGTGGCTGTGTTCTCAGACTCTTTGCCAAGCCGCAGCAAGCCGCAGTGGTGAATGAACAGCCTCGCCGAGGATGACAAACTAGGGTAGGTATGCCTATCAATCCTAACTTCAATGCGCTGGATCTTGTCACGCACAGCGCCAGATTACACTTCAGCTTCAAGTTCTCCCTCAGGCGCACCTCTCCTCCGCTTGGCAGCATAAGCGAGCAACGGGAAGACGACAGAAGGCGACATGCTGGCGAGTACAAGACTCGCAGCAAGTCCAGGGGCCCGAGACAAGGCGACGAGTCCGGCGATGCGAACAACGACAAAGCCAACGTCAAGGACCGCAATGAGAATGGCAAACGTTGCGCAGCCCATGCCCTCGGCGCGTTCCTGAATCTCGTCAGAGGTGATGTTGCTATGAAAGGCTGTTATCAGATACCTTGAGCTCGGTAGGCGAGAGTCGACCATATTGTACTTGTACGGTTTCTGCTACCACCAAGAAGGATAGTGCGCATGGCATGAAGAAGTCATTGCCATTGGTGAGATGAATACTACAGTGCGTATTCAGACTGGATATTCATAGAGGACAATCGCGACATACGGGAAGCAGCTGCGAAACTATAGAAGAATACTTGAGACATGCGAATACCCAACTAGGCTACAAGTGCTCACCAGCTCGATTGACCAATCTGTTCGGTCATTTAAAACCACCGTGACATCTGCGAAGTCAGGTGACGAGCGCATCATTTCGTACAGCGTAAGTCCCAGAATCTGTTGGGTGAGGGCGTTGAAGAACTTCGAGATGAACGCTAACATGGCGAGGAAAATGGTTGCAAGGGTATGGCGAAGTGGTAAAGGTCGGGTGGGTCATCTTTAAGTACCTGAAGACAGAGCTGATCAGATTTCTTTGCGAATATCCCGGCCAGTGCATACGCCCGTTTCACAATCTAGGATGATGATGTCCTCCAAAAATTCCAGATTTAGAATAGTTCACGTCACTCACCCGCACAAGCCCACAATGCAAACTTAATGGTACATCCACGTACGACCCAGTGAGATGGGGAGGATGAACAAAGTAGCCTTATAAGGAATGGATCCTTCGATCGGTAGGAGCTAGATTCGTGCGGCCAACGCACGTGAACGGTACCTCCCATGAGAAGGTCAAGCCTATACCACGAATAGAAAGAGTAGATGAGGAGGATGCAATGAGGTTCAAGCATAGCGCACGGTTGCGTGTGCCATGCGGGCATGTCACTTGTGATCTTTGCAGGGATCCGGTGACCAAACAAGGCGCCAACGCTGCGACGGAGCAGTAATATAGCATGCCCCAACTCATATCCGCTGCTTTGGCATGTCGAAACAAGCATTGGTTGCTGTCTCTTCTAATTCAGACAGCACTCGCTTGCTCAGCCCCGAGTCCTTAGCCTCGGTACATGCTCGGCTGTTTGAGTGAAACAATTGACTGAGTGACTCACGGTCGTCCCCTTCTCGGATGATGGCAGTGGATTGAGCGTCGTACATAGGGTGCAAAGACGTATTGATTCACGAGCCCGGGTCCCCGGAACCTACCAACACCGGCCGAGCCTCCCTGCCCATTGGCTCCCCCTGCGGCGGTTATAACAGCCACAGAATCAAACATGCGGTACCCTCTACTTGCCTTCGTGTCGGAGAATTCGCTTGAGCGCCTGTGTTTGGGGTGCCATAACAACCTGACCAAGCACTGAGTAGAACATTGGCCTTTATAATTGTCGGCCAGCTAGCGTCGAATAGGTGGCAAAGGATGACTTTGGGACACGACGGTCTTCATTATTGAAGATTGACCAGAGTCGTTTTCGAAGAAACTCTGGTCAAGGGCGTAATGTAGGATGGTCGCTTTCGATTGACCAGATTTTGCAGTTATCCAGGCTTGTGTTGAATGCAATCTGAGTGAACAAGCCAATCACCTTCGAGTTTGGGGGAGTGTGGAACTTGATTGCTCGAGGGGGATCTCAGCAGTAAGTTATGGGGAAAAAGTCTTCGTCACGCCACGAATCTACCTCCGATTTTGTCCCCATCTCAGAATGTGGCAGTCCCACATTCCACGAGAGAAACCTGCACAGATGGTTAGGAACGGACCGAGTCTATGACCCATATGCTTCATCCGAGCCGCTGCCCGGAACGGACTAGTAAGACACGAATTTCCTGCAACAGTCAAGAGAATGGGCTACCATTCGTAACATTCAATAGCAAGTTGGACTCAGAAACACTGCTCAAGTGAGATGATCCTGAGTTTAGTTGCCAGTATGCCTCACACATCGGACAGCTTGCTCTTTGAAGTGGCATTGATTCAGATCAAGTGACGGGCTAGTCAAGCCTCATTGTGCGTTTCATCCTCTGAGCCCTTTTTCGCAGCCATTGCAAAAGCCACAGCCTGGTTTGAGCGAGTGATCACCACCTGCTTGATGCAGCCAAGGATCGATCCGTGTCGATAACCCATCAGGTATATAAGGCGACCAGGAGGTAGGGCATGCGGATTTGTCCCTCAGCCCTGCCTCAGCCTCAACCCACTACGGGAAGCAAGCGTTGGTGCTGAAGATGACTACGATAAGTGGTGACCACGGTGCGTATGGATCGGATGAGTTGAAGGTGTGACATTTACCATTTGCCCAGGCCATGCGGGTCTGCGAAATTTCAATATTTCCTGCGGAGATGCCCTTCCTGTCTCTATCGCCTTCACAGATAACCCTCGCATGATCGTGAGCGGCGAACGCAATCCCAACCATCCTGGAGGGAGGCTTCTGCGGTACCATATTGCCCCGGATCCAGCGTGCAAAATAAA
>JBBPOH010000591.1:0-11973 GCA_038091335.1 Phylloporus arenicola | reverse complement strand
TTTGATTCGAATCGCATTGATGATTCTTGATTTTACGCCGTCCAATGATTTGTATGCACATATATATACACACGTATCCGTCTTCATGCACTGATGAGTCTCGAGCAATGTATTCGGTCGTGGTGCAGCTGTGAGTTGTAGGCCGCGACATATGTGCTCTGATTGGCAAGGACCAAGTTTCACCTTATTCGGCATCACCACCTTTGACTTCTGACCCCAAGGCAATGCCCGATCACACGGACCCGCCCAGAGCCAAACCGGACTTGGATTAATCAGAGAATACAGTTTGCGCTTCACCCATCGCTTATCAGAAAACATAATGGAGTCGAGCGCCTGACATGGGCCATCCATGTAGGTTACCATGGTCGTGACAGCCCGCTCTAATCTCCAAGGTACACATTTGTCGTGATAGTGGACCACCTTGCGGCTGTTCGCAAGCACCGCACATTTATGGAAAACATGAGGTGAGCCGTGCTGTCCCATTCATGAACATCCTGCCCCCAACGTGGCTGTTGAGCTCAAGCCAGGTCCAACTACCGCCTGCGTACAGCTTGAAGCATGCCCCTCCCGTTCCCTATATGAGCCTACGCGTCTTTCCCTTCATTACTCGCTTATAATACCCCCTCATTTCTCACTACCCAGCTGCGCTCCAGCATACAAGTTCCCCCGCCACAAACTAGCGGCTCTCTAGTCTGGCGCTCCCTACCCTTACATCTTGTCCTTGACTTTGCTATACATGTCTCAAGCAGACCCTGTGCGCTCGATGAGCCACAGAAAGCCAGTCCCAAAATTCATTCCCTCACCCCCGCCTTCCCCTCCGTCATCTCCAGGGGCACCTTTCAGGCAAATCTCTCTCTCTTCTATTTCGTCTCCTTCTCCTACACAAGGTGACAGGCCACCGGTGAGGACATATTTCGTCGTCAAGGACGGTGCTTATACCCAACCGAGTAGCTTCCGAATGACTGGAAAGATGTGATTGGCAGGGTGGTCTCCAGAGAGCGGCGGTCAACACTGCCCACCATTAACACTGTAGTTGATTTTTCGACCCATGAAGAACCTTCAGCTGACCTCGATGGCGAAGCAGAGCCATTGCGGCAGTCTCCGGCCAGCATGGTGGGCAGCAATGCTCAGCAAAATTACCAATCCGGCAATGCTCACATAGTCACAGGAGTTCGAGACGTCCCGGAGCCACACGTTTGCTCCACCTTCCCCATCTGAAAGCTACGACGGAGATCCATTATCTCGCCCCCATTCACCCACACCCTGGACACGGCCAGGAGGAAAACGCAAGCCACAAGCAGTAAGTGAATTGTGCAGGTGAGATCACGATTGGGATTCCGACTGTTTGTAGGAATATCGGCCACCGACACCTCCAGTTCCGCGTCAAAAATCGCGGTCAGCCGAATCTGTCTTGCAGAGTGACTCGCCTATTGCGCTAACGCACACCGTGAGTTCCCCGTCTAAGCTTGTTGATATTTTGTTTATTTTGCTACAGTCGCGTCATTCGCCGCCATTACCTGCTCCGCCATTGCCTTCGCCGCCTCTTCCTCCCCCGCCACTGCCGACGCCACCACGTGTCTCTCGGCCGTTACCTGAAATCCCAGTCCAAGATGTCACGGTTTTGGAGACACGCGAGCTTAAGCCAGTAATACCCGTAGTCAGACACGAGGTTCTGCGACCCCCTCTTGGTCCGCGCAAGCTCCCTACCCCTCCATCATCGCTATCGAGCCACGTTAGGGCGCCATCCAACGATTATCCTTCAACGTTGGCCTCGAGTTACACACCCGCGCGTTCGACCCCACCACCGACGTTGTGCTCTGAGAAATACCCCGACAATGCTCCCCGTACTGGCTACGGGATGATCACGTTGGAACCTCCCAGGAGAGATGTTTCGCCCGAACGCTTGCGACCCAAAATTGAAGTGTCTCCCCCCATCATTCCGCAAAACTTGAAGCCCAGAACACTTCGACGAGCGCTGGCGCAGGGGTTGCGGCGAATCGGATTGCTGGTTTTATCCGCATTTTTGTGTCGGTGACACGCAATATTGCTACGCACGGGACTATGAAGTTAGATTGTACCAGAACATAATACTGTACCTTAACTACACTTGCTTTTGAGCGCGGCTGCCATTTGCGGGGGGACAGGCGGCGCATGTAGTTATTTACATAAAGTATCCGGCTAGTACTCTAAGCTAGTACATAGTGTTGGTTTGCCATGTGGAAGTAATAACTAGTAAGCAATCGCAAACATTGTAAACGACTCGAACCTCGTTGAAGCAGCGCCTCGCCCGACAATGCCCTTTTGATATTCAGGCTGCGATTGATAGTCCAGAATCGCAGGTTCGACCTTTCATTCCATGTCGGTGGTCGTATGTTCGTCGCGCCCAAAACCTACAGGGCATGAAATTTACGACGCATGTCTTTCTGGCGTTCGGGATCGTCCACTCATTCCACGACTCAGGTCCGACCCTCTATTGCATCGTCCCATCCCAGACAGCCTCCTCGAGTTCCGGGAGCAAGAGGGAGAAGAAACTCGGGAACGGAGGCTCCATGACCTTTGGCGACGCCTGCCCAGCACACACCTTCAGGGCTCGGAAACCGCGGCCACGCCTGGAATCTCCTTTGGCGAGCCACTCACGCCAGAAAAGGCAGAGAACATGCGGAGAGTCTATGAAGACGAGCTACTGCGGCGCTGTGGTGGCCATATTTCCCGTCAAAGGCCGACCCACATACCCTGGCCGGACTTCCGGCAATACGCGGAAGCACAGGAGGCTGGTCAGTGACGGTCGAGAATTGAATCGCCTTGCCGTTCCTCACGGATTCTTGTCAGAACTGTGGTGCATCTTCCACGATGAGCTCGATCTGGACCGTAACGGCCATCTGGACTCGGAGGAAGTCCGAATTGCCTTCAAGGATGCCGGTAGGTCGCCTCGATGAACACGTTGCCCGGTATTCAGTGTCGTTGCCAGGGATAACCCTCTCGCCCACTGCCTTGACGGAGTTTGTCACATATTTGACACAATCAACCCACTCGCATGTTATCAATTTTCCACAGTTTCGAGATTTCCTATTACTGCTCCCTCGGCGGGCATCCATCTCCGAGATCTACAGATATTACGAGGCGAGGAGGCTTTTGGGAGATGTCAGAGGGGGGGCATCAATGGAAGGTCTGCCGCCCTGTGACTTTCTCTTGCACTCTACCCATGAATCCCCTCGACCTATGCAAGGTGATGTTGGTCACGCTAGAGGCACTCGCGGATCTATGGCGTCGTCGGTACAGGTGGCTCACCAAGGCGATCTTGAGGACGAGCCTGAGGAACGCCACGATTGGTTACATGGCCACACCGCAGTCAAGTTTCTCCTTGCAGGTGGTATAGCGGGTGCAGGTGGGGCGTTAGTCGTGCATAAACGATGTCTCCTGACGTTTTCTGGCAGTTTCGAGGACGTGTACCGCGCCGTTTGACCGTCTGAAAGTTTTTTTGATTACGCGTGCACCCGAGATGGGAGGCACATCCGTGGGCCCTAAACCCAGCGTTGGCGGCTTGAAAGCGATGAGTGGTGCTGTAGCACGCATATACGCTGAAGGCGGTGTCTTGGCTTTCTGGACGGGAAATGGACTTTCTGTTATGAAGATATTTCCAGAGTCGGCCATAAAGTTTATGGCTTACGAGACAGCTGTTCGTCCTCTGTGTGCTTGTGTTTCGTGTGCGGTACTCAGTGTTTTGGGACAGAAACGCTCATTTGCCGAATACTGGGATCATGTTGAAGACCCTCGAGATATAAGTGGTACCAGTCGCTTTCTATCAGGTGGCATCGGTGGATTATCGAGTCAACTCAGTAAGTCTGGAACCGTTGGGGATATGCTTTTGTTCATGCCAATGCAGGTATATACCCCATTGAAACTCTAAAGGTCTCGCGCCGTTTTATCTTGTCACCTTTCTCGTTGCTGAGTTCTTGACAGACTCAAATGATGAGCATAGCTGGGCAAAAGCGAAGTTTAATGGGCGCAGCGCGCCATGTTTGGCAACTGGGAAAGTTTAGAGCATTCTATCGTGGACTAACTGTCAGTCTTGCACTTTTTACTTTGCATTGTTTCCCCTGAACCGACTGTAGATTGGTCTGGTCGGAGTCTTTCCGTATGTCGTCTGTCAACGTATTGCTGTATCTTTTCACATTCTGTGACAGGTACTCGGCTATTGACATGAGTACTTTCGAAGCTCTCAAGCTAACATATCTACGTTCTACTGGGTTGGACGAGCCTGGTGTTCTTGCCGTCCTCGCCTTTGGAAGCATCTCGGGAAGCGTTGGCGCCGTCAGCGTGTACCCCCTGAACCTTGTCCGCACCCGACTGCAAGCCTCAGGCTCCTCGGGACATCCACAGCGCTATACAGGTATCTGGGATGTGGTTCAGAGGACATACCAGCGAGACGGTTGGAGAGGATTTTACCGCGGATTATTTCCGACATTGGCCAAGGTTTGGTGCATGATGCGTGCAAGGAACCCATGTCTCACAAGCGCTCGTTGCAGGTTGTGCCGTCAGTGTCAATTTCTTACCTTGTTTACGAGCATAGTAAGCGAAGGTGAGTTTCGCTCCACGCCCGCCAAGACGTGGCGATTGATACGCGTTGCCCCTGCAGGCTGGGTGTCTAGAGAGGCCGGATAACACTTTTCCTTATACATGATAGATTCACCCGATTTATTTGTCACTCGTAACCTGTCATTTGTACCTCGCACAATATATGCTTTTTAAGACGAGCCTGTCCCCTTGTCCCCGTTGACTATGCAGATGCTCCGAGCCGTGGAAAGAGGGTGAGCGCATTGCCTCGCAGGACTGCGTCCAACTTGTGTGATTCACCACCGTAATGATTCTCTAGATGGTTAGTATACCAGTTCGAGGTCTCCGTGCTGACCGCTGGTTCAAAGATCAGTCCAACCGAGATCCTCGGATTGCAGGGTGAAATTAAACGGCGTACCAGGGTAGTCGCTTCCAAAGAGAATGCGATCGGTTGGCACAAATGCGTCCATCGCAGCAAGGGTCGCCGGATGCGCACTAAGAGCCGTTTCGTAATAAAACGTTTTGAAATCGTGAATAATCTCGTTTGGGGATAGCTGGCTCCCCATGTAGTTGGAAAGGGCTGCCACACGGGGGGCTAAAAAGGGCGTGCTGCCTCCTAGATGTGCGAGGATGATCTTGACGTTGGGAAAACGTCGTTTTTTGCCCGTGACAACGAGATGGGCGGCCGCCTTGTAAGTTTCGTTGGGTACCTGTTTGGGTGCAAAGTTGAGTTTCAGTGTGAGATTGATCTACAGTACGTGCCTCGCTGATAGGGAGCCCTAGGAAGGGGTGGGGATAGGGTGTTGATGAAGGTGTCTGTGCACCGTGAAGGAAGACGACAGCATGTCTGTTGTTCAATTCTTCCCAGATAGGGTCGAATAGATCGTCCGCGATGTATTCTATAAGAGTGTGAGTACCAATCGAGGGTAAAAGATATAGAGGATCTTACTAGCCGCGTCCCCGATCCCATAGGACGAAATGAGTGCGAACCCATCGGCATCCAGGTGATCCGTCGCAAAGGCAATTTCATCGAGTGCATCTAGGGACCAATTGTCAGGGGCAATCACTGTGACTGCTAAAAAGTCTCTGAACCTTGTACATCAAGCAAGGTGGGAAGCCCTGCGAGGAAACCAAACCTTGTAGGGTATACTGCACGAAGTTGTGACAAGTAAATGTTAGTGGCCTTTGCTTCACTTTTGTTTGTGGCAACAGGAGGTGGCGAAAGGATCGCGGTTTGGATGCCCATCGTGTCCATGGCTGATAGAGCTAGTGATGGACACCAGGGCAGGTGTTCTGGGGGCGTGACCCAGCCGATCTGCGCGTTTTTCTTGGCCTTTTTCTGGGCATCGAGGAAAACGTGGTGATGAAGGTCAATTATCTTTGGAGTGGGCAATGCAGAGTTGTCAACGCTCGCGTGTCGTTGGGTCATGGTGGTGATACGTCTCCAAAACGTGAAGGGATATAAACGTACGGACGGGGAGAGCACCTTCCCCGATGAATTTTTTCGGCACCAATTGGGGGCTTCGCGTTCGGTTCCGATAAGTAGAAGAGACGGATTATTTCATTTCCTTGCAAATTGTTTACAGTGTTGGTCGTTGTACCGTACAAAATAACCACTCAGGCGAAGTGGTGCACGGAGGGAGAGGTTTGCAATGACATAACCAACGTCCACCGGCTGCACCAACGTCCCGTCCCGATGTGCATCGACATATGTCTTGAGATCGGATGCATCCATGTGCGGAGCACCAGCAGTTCTGAGGGTTTGCTGCATCTGTACACAAGGTCTTGACATGCACGGTGGAGCGGACGACGAAGACGGAGAACGTACATCTGTGTCGACCCTTCCGGGCGCGATCGCCAACGAAACGAGGGCGGGCTCTTCCTTGGCCAAAGTTCTGCCAACGGTCTATCAGACCTTGTGTGACCGAGTTGGGAAAAGCGAGTACCTCGCAAGACTATTCATGGCTGCTTTTCCCGCGTTATAGGGCGCCCAGCCGGGTGTACTTCCGGCCGCTGCACCTGAGCTGACGAATATGATTCGCCCGGTGTTGGAGCTGGTGCGTAATGCTGGAAGGGCCAGCTGGAGTGAGGTGATGAGCGAGAAGAAGTTGACATCAAAGTGTTGCTTCCAGGCAGCAAGCGGCACAGATGGGTCGGCGATCCGAGCGAGGGGATTGAGTGTCCCGGCGTTCAGGATCACGCCGTCGAGGACGGGGCCAAACTTGACCTTTGCCTGGGCGAATGCGCTCGCCTGTGCGGATTCGTCTGTGCTGCGGGGTATTCTACCTCGACCTCGACAAGGCTAGGAAGGAACTCACAGATCACACTGGATGGCAAGGAGAGAGGCCGGGTGTGTCCTGATGAGCTGGGCGAGTTCGGGCGTCGTGGCGCGTGCGAGGGCGACGACATTGGCGCCGAGTTCGTCGAGGAGGGCGCTGACGACGGCGAGTCCGATACCTCTGTGGACGGTCAGCGGGGGAAAGAAAAGTGGATGTGGATGACCTGGATGCGCCTGTGACGAGCACGAGTGGTTTCGACATCTTTTCTTTCCGCGTCTGCCCGCAAATTCGCAAGCGCGTCTTTCACTCGTTCTCTCACCATGGCTGCTCTCCGCACAACTTTCTCCCGCCTCGCCCCCGCCATCGCCAACGCCCGCTCTGGCGCGTCCATCCGCACCGTCCTCGCTCGCGGTTACGCATCACAGTCAGAAAACTTGGTCGGCACAATTTCTCACTCGTTTACTTGGTACAACTCACCCTTTTCACAGATGACTGTCCGAGACGCTCTCAACGTGGCAATGGAGGAAGAAATGTCGCGCGACGAGTCCGTCTTCGTTATGGGCGAGGAGGTCGCTCGGTATAACGGCGCATACAAGGTACCTCTTCCTTCATCCAGACGTGTCTAGCACTCACCTCCCGTCCCAGGTTACCAAGGGCCTTTTAGACAAGTTTGGCGAGAAGCGGGTCGTCGACACCCCCATCACCGAGATGGGTTTTGCTGGCCTCGCAGTCGGTGCTGCGCTCGCTGGCCTCCGGCCAATGTATTCCCTTCACCCATCACGTCTTCCTCTCCTTGACCCTAGCTTTTTGCAGTTGCGAGTTCATGACCTTTAACTTTGCAATGCAAGCCATCGACCAAATCGTCAACTCTGCTGGAAAAACTTACTACATGTCTGGCGGAAATGTCCCATGTCCCGTCGTTTTCCGTGGTCCCAATGGTGCCGCCTCCGGTGTTGCCGCACAACACTCACAGGATTATGCTGCATGGTACGGTTCAATACCCGGTCTCAAGGTTGTCAGCCCATGGAATTCCGAGGACTGCAAGGGACTTCTCAAGGTAGGCGTCCCCCCACTCCCTCATACGTAGCCTCATGTCCTATAGGCTGCAATCCGGGATCCCAACCCAGTCGTCTTCCTCGAAAACGAGATGATGTACGGTGTCTCCTTCCCCATGTCCTCCGACGCCATGTCAGACAACTTCGTACTCCCCATTGGAAAGGCTAAAGTCGAACGCCAAGGATCTGATGTCACCATCGTCGCACACAGTAAGATGGTCACCCACAGTTTGGAGGCTGCGGAAATCCTCGCCAAGGAAGGCATCAACGCAGAGGTCATCAACCTCCGTAGTATCCGTCCTCTCGACATTGATACCATTAAGGCATCAGTAAAAAAGACCAACCGGCAAGTCGTCTTGGATTATGGCATCACTTACTTGGATGTTCTGACCATCTATTTAGATTGCTCATCGTTGAAGGTGGTTTCCCTGCCTTTGGTGTTGGAAGCGAAATCTGCGCTCAGATAGTCGAGAGTGAAGCCTTTGACTATCTTGATGCACCCGTCGAGCGAATTACTGGCGCTGATGTGCCAACACCTGTGCGTGTCGTGTGCTGCTATACTTGTGCCTCAGCTAATATAGATGTGTTCTCAGTATGCCAAAAACTTGGAGGACCTCTCTTTCCCTGACACGCCACTTATTGTCAAGGTCGCCAAGCGCGCGCTCTACAGAACTAACTAGTATGTATGTGTACCGTCACCCTGTTTTCGAGAAACAGCACACTGACGAGGGTCATAGACGTCACCGATCGTCATGCATATTCTACCAGTTTGCTAGAGGGACATGTTTGCAGCCTACTTTTTTAGATTATATCAATGTGGGGCAGGATGATGTTTGAGTTTCTAGGATTTGCCTAAGCGTATTCGAACAGCGTTGGCATGGGCTTGTAGCCCCTCACAATCCGCTAATGTCGCAACAACTGGGCCAAGTCTTTGCAATCCCTCGGCGGTAATTTCCTGCAAAGTGATGTGCTTCTGGAAAGAGAGCGTGTTCACGCCACTGAACTGGCGGGCGTATCCATTCGTGGGGAGGGTGTGATTCGTTCCCGAGGCGTAGTCTCCGCAGCTATCGAGTTCGTCAGTCACGCTGGACTTATCAACTGACAAGAAGCCAACCTCTCAGGAGAATAAGGTCCAACGAACACACTCCCAGCATTCTTCACATGTTCCACCCAGGACGAGGCGTCCTTCAAGTGCAAGATGAGATGCTCTGGCGCGTACTCATTTGAAAACTGTAGCGCGTCTTCCGGTCCAGAGGCCTTTACAATCAGGCTCCGTGACACGCTCTCGCGCACGATGTCTACCCGCGGCAAGGCATGCGCTTGCTTGTCAACCTCTTCTTCAATCTCCCTGAGCTTGTCGTCCGAGAGAGACGAAGACACGAGGACGACTTGCGAGTCGACACCGTGTTCAGCTTGCGAGAGGAGGTCGGCAGCAATGAACGCGGGGTTGCAGGTTTCGTCTGCAATGACCTGGAAACAACCGCGTTCGTTATTCGTACAAGAACAACGAACGCGGTGCACGCGCGGGGCGTGCACCACGCCTGCTCAGATCACTTACCAGTACTTCAGATGGGCCAGCTGGCATGTCAATGGATACCAGGGCTTCCGTGTCGTTTTGGACGAGCATCTTGGCCGCCGTCACCCACTGATTGCCAGGACCAAAGATCTTGTCAACCTTGGGACATGTCCCAGTGCCATAAGCCAGCGCGGCGACTGCCTGGGCGCCACCAGCTCTGAGGATCGCGTGCGCACCGACCAGGTGAGCAACGTAGAGGACCTCGGGAGACACGCTTCCATCAGCACGTGGAGGCGTCGCGAGCACGATCTGCTCACAACCTGCCACTTGCGCTGGGACCCCGAGCATCAGGGCGGTGGAGGGCAGCACGGCTGTTCCTCCGGGAACGTAGAGCCCAACGCGTGCTATCGGTCGGGCGAATCGTGAACAGGTGACGCCTGGCATGGTCTCTACGACCAAGTGGCCGTCCTGGATCTGCGCAGCATGAAACTTGCGCACGTTGGCATATGCAACGTCGATGGCATCTTTGACGGCTGGATCTATTAGCTTCTCGTCCGTGAATGGCGGAAGGAGGATCGGCGTCTTGAGCCGTGCCTTGTCAAACTTGGCTGTTAGCTCAAGAAGGGCCGTATCGCCCCTCTTGCGAACGTCGTCCACGATCGGCTTGACCTTGGCAATCATTTCATCAGACTTGAGCACTGGGCGCTTCAGCAGCTTGGCGCGCTCATCTGCATCGGCCGACGCTAGCTCCACAGTGCGCATGGCAATAGGCGCATCTCCGCCAGTGAGTTTCTTTGCTGTATCTTGAGCGCTCTTGTCGTTTGGCAAGAACTGGGGTTTTGCATTTCCCGGCCGCCGTGTGATTTTGGCGGCCTTCTTGTCCAGGACATCTTCAATGTCCCGCAGGGTTACGCCAGCAGCGATGCATCGTGTCAGGAAGAAATAACACAGGTCAGCAGCTTCAAAGGCTATCTCCTGTTTCGTTTCTGCGCGGCAGAGTTCATCCGCCTCTTCTTTGATCTTGGCTCGGAGAAGCTCGGGATCGTTGAATAGCCTGCGTGTGTACGATCCTTCAGGGGCAGATGCAAGACGTGCTGCGAGGGTGCCCTCAAGCGCAGCCAGCCCGTCGACGCTGCCAAAACACGACGGCCGCGAGAGATGACAAAATCCCGAACCGTGCTGGATGACCGAAAATTCGAGCGCATCCGAATCGCAATCTATACGGATGCGCACGACCTCCTGCGTTGCACCCGATGTCAATCCCTTTTCCCAGAGGCCGTGCTTGCGCGATTGATATACACCCTTGCCAGTCAGGATGGCCTGGGCGACGGACTCGCGGGAAGAATACACCAGACCGAGAGATCTGCCTCCCTGAGTGTAGGACGAGACGATTGTTGGAATGAGGCCATCCGATCTATCCGATACAAGTGGGGCAAGAAAGGCGTCTGCAATCGTGATGGACGATTCGAGTTCGGAAAGGGGGATAACAAGCGATGCGCCGATCGCACAGAGTTTTCTTATGGTCAACGGGATGGGTTTGTCATTTGACAAGACGTGGATGGACAGGCCTGCAAAGAAGGTGGCGATGGAGCGAATGAGCTCGACATCAATCGATGTTGTTTTGAGCAGTACGCCAGAGATGGCATTGCGAAGGGAGTCTGGTACGGCACTTGCGTTGGCGACATCAAGCAGGAGGATCAGGCGGGTTGCAGGAACAAGGCCGACTAGTTTTTTTGCGAGGGAAAGGGGCACGATGGCCTTATCAGTGCCGTTGTCGAGATCAGCGATGATCTGGTCGGTGCCTGCAGAAGCATCATCGATCAGAAGATAGCGTGCAGAAGGTGATGAGAAGTTATGGGCAGTTGTGAAGATCACCGAAGTGACGCGGGAGATGGCGAGCAGGCGGTCTTGCTGGACGTCATTGGTGTCGACGAGAGCGAGGAATGGAGACATGATAGTGTTCGCGCTTAGTCAGATATCAAGAGCTTGGATCAAGTACTCGACATGGAGTATACTCCCAAATATCCCCAGCCATTCTCGTTCCATCAGGCAATCGCTCTGGATCCTGCGGTAGCATGGGATGGTCTGTCGCTATTACTATCGACAACCAAACGTTGTTAACAATCTTGGCAGAGATCGCCCGCTTGCAGCATTCCTTGCACCACTTGAAACGGACCCAGAGCGAGCTGCAGGAATACTTGCGAGAGCTCGCCCCGGAAGAACAAGATCTGGAAGTTAGCCAAGCCGCCAAAGAAAACGAGATTACAATGCACGTATTCCGCGTGTCTAGCCAGTTCTTCCGCAGCTGAAAGCTTTCAGTGCATCACAGGACGAGCGCATATTCATGCTCAAGTTGGCGTTGACCCATCACGGCGATTCAGCACAGACATCTACGTCGTCCCCTCCCTCAGACGCCCCGTCTTCGTGTGCACAGAATACCCTTGTGTCCAGTTCAAATGGTTTGGATGACTCTTCCTCCATTGATCGCACCCCACCAGTGAATCCAGAGTCTTCAGATGTTCAGGAACAAGAGAGTGGCATGTACTTGTAGACAGTCAACATATGAATT
>JBBPOH010000590.1:0-11989 GCA_038091335.1 Phylloporus arenicola | reverse complement strand
TATCTCAACATACTGTTTTTTGAGTCTCCAGTCATCAATCGCATGCATTATTAGTCTCCTGGAACAAGGGTGGAATTTCTTGAGATGATACCAGACGCGGGCAGTGACTTGGAGTAGCATCCGTCGACAGTCTCTTTTGCTTTGTTCAGTAATAACCTCGCGAGCACGAGCGTAGAGAATAAATCAAGCCGAAACACAGTTTGTTGGTCTTCTGGACGTGTGTGGTCGGCATGGATGTAGAGCTGAGGACGAGGGGATCCATAGTCTTGCAGTAACAGCACTGTCGGAAATTTGTGATGGTGCGCAATTTGGTGGATGGGGGCTAGAGGGTCGTGAGTGTGACCCGATAACAGAAAAGACATATTCGTCCCCTTGGCAGGCCATTCCATACCAGAGGCTATTTTATGCGCACGTCAAACGCGTCAACGACCAGCGTGTCTGGCGGAAAAGAACGAGGTACGCTGTGCACTTTGAGTACCTCTTCAGCGAATACGACTATCTGAGAGACAAGAGTTGATGGGATTTCCGTGCGAAATCGTGACGGCTGAGCGCTGAGAATTGAACGATGGGAGTGAGCGTGCGCTTGTGATTACGCTGGAATGGCGTACCTTTTGGTAGTCTCGTTCCAGTGACGGAGAGCGCGAGATGGGCCAACGTACCAGCCAGAGCCAGTCATCGCGGTAGGCCGTTTCTCCATGCCCGTTCAACGAGTCCTCCGTAGCTGATCCAGCCCTTGACATTAGGATGTATATGCGGTCATGGAGTGCTTGGCTAACGAGTGGGGGCGTAGGCCTTGCAAACTTGAGGACGTGGCGGAACTCCGAGTCGAAGGGGGTGGACTGGGTCGTCATGAGGACGATACAGTCCAGCAAAAGCAGTCAAGGTAAGCCGGTGAGTGGTTGAGGAAAGTTCTTTCGGGCCGTTCGCCACTGTTCGTCCCCACCTCTCAGAGGCGTCCACCACGCGACCTGTTCCATGGAGCGCCGCCGCTCTAATGCGCCCCAACAGGGTGGTCTCTGCCCCGCGCTCAGAGTCCCAGTCTGCGTCCGAGAGCCGGAGCGACGGCGAGTATGGTGATGACGTCGGGTTTGACGACGTGGACGACATGGAAATGGTGGCTGCTCAACGTTTGTCGGCCTCGCGCCATCTACACAAAGAATACATACACGTCTACCTTGCATACCTCCACGAATATGGTACATTCCAAAGTTTGGCGGCTTCATTTGCGCATAGCAGTAACTCAATACCCTCATTGACACGAATACATCGACTAGAATTTTGCAACACCTCACTCAGAGTCTTGCTCGTCGTCTGTTATACGATGTAGCGAGAATTGTAGAATGAAAGATCTACAATTGAAGTTCATCCAACTGCCTACTCAGCTGAAGATCATTCGGCCAGCCACGTCGGTGTTTCAACGCCTCGCCGCATTGCAACCGCATGTTGGCAGCGGTTCCCTCCTACCATCTCCACCTTGAACGCCATGGATGTACCCACTGCAGCTCAGAGTACGAACGTAATGCGTGTATTCAATCGATTCGTCGAGCATAGGCTGATTGCGGATCAAGAGCGAAAACAATCACCGTCAAAAGTAGGGTCGCAACGCTAGACCTTTGCTTGCTTGCTGATCTTTGGGTAGACATTCAACTTCTCACTCAATCAAAGCCTAGACGTGGACTTGCAAGGCAATACTATCTCGAATTCCGCATAGGCGATTCAAATACCTCGTGGCAGACCAAGGAAGCCAAAGAGACAAAGAATCCCGTAGCTTGGGACGATAATTGGTTTTTGTGGGTACATGTCCTGTATTCTATGCTGGGAAACTGAACGTCGTCAGTGACGGAGATGACCGTTCTGTCCTCGTCATCAACACTTTCCAGAAGCACACCATCGGCAAGGACAAGCTGATCGCAACGCTCACAAACACTGTAGGCGAGGTGTTGCAAAAACTCAAAGATGGAGGTACGAAGACAATCTCTCTCGCATGTTCTATTGACGCAATCTGTGCGATTAAGTGCTTGAAGAGGCTCTTAGAAAGCATGGTTCCGATTCGCCAATACGATCAAGTTTTCCGTCACCACCGAGTCACGCGATGCTGCCGACGCGGTAGAGCGCCAAGTTGCCGACACTATCATCAAAACTACTGCAGCACTCGACCCACTAGGATCCACACCCCAAGCAGTTGGTCAACTGGGTTCGGTGGTTGACGCCGGCACAGCCATCATCAACGAGGCTCAAGCGTTCGAGACCACATGGGGCGTTTTTTTGAAGAGGATGGCCCTGTTCAACAAGATTGTCGCTGACATTGCGATGGTATTCAATGTTCATCCACTTCTTTTTCATTGTCTAAACGCAATATAGATCCAACCGTACGCTTCTCTAGCTTGGTCAGTTATTTCCGCTGCGAACCAGGTCTGTCTGTCATTTCTAATTCATATCATCACTGATCACAAGCGATCGCGTAGCTGCTCGTAAACCAGAAAACCCGCGACGATCAGATTATTCGCTTAGCAGGCACCATGAGCGACGTCTTTTCATTCATTCACGACGCTGAGCCATTGAAGGCAATCAAGGCGCATATGAAGATGATCACACTTTTACTTCAGCAAGTGACCGAGTGCGGCTACTTCATTACCGAATACACTAAACAACAGAGTTTCTGTGAGTCGTCATTGACTTCAAGGTGACGTGGTACTGATAGTCCATATAGGGATCCGAGTGGCAAAGTACACGATCTCCGACATCGACGCGAGGATCGCTAGTTACGAGAACAAGCTGCGAGAAATCAAGACCGCATTCCTCGAGCAGGTGACTCTCCAGACTGGGGTGACCGTGGTTCGTATGATGAATGCTCTGGAGAAAACCAGTGAGCCATACCTGTTTGATTACGCTCAGGATACTGACGATGTGCAACCCAGCGGAAAATGTCGATCTGAATGACATACCATATGCTCGCGGAGCTAGGTATGCGGAGGAGAAGGGTTGTCTACTGGGGACTCGCGAATCCCTCATACGCGAGATTTGTGACATTCTCAACAATCCCGCCGAGGATGCTCCCCGAGTATGCCTTCTCACTGGCGTCGCTGGATCAGGAAAGTCTGCGGTCGCGCACTCCATTGCTCGGCTATATGAAGAACAGGGGAGGCTAGGGTCGTCGTACTGTTTCTCCAGCGCTGACGTTGCAAGTCGGAATCC
Organism: Phylloporus arenicola; assembly: GCA_038091335.1. Classification (NCBI taxonomy): domain Eukaryota; kingdom Fungi; phylum Basidiomycota; class Agaricomycetes; order Boletales; family Boletaceae; genus Phylloporus; species Phylloporus arenicola. The sequence goes on along the minus strand of JBBPOH010000590.1, from coordinate 8,794 downwards.
AGGAAATCTTTTCAGCACCGTTTCACTGGACCTCTCTGACCATGATCATCAGTACAAGTCAGCACTCTGGAAGATCGTAAAGGACAATCGAGCGCTTCGCACGTCGACATCGCCCGCGGAGCAAGTGAAACGCCTTATCATTGAACCTAGCAAGCAACTCCATATCGTCGGTCCGTTGGTCATCGTCATCGACGCTCTTGACGAGAGTGGTGATCCAGCTAGTCGCAAGCTACTCATGCATGCCATTTCTACGCAATTCAACCGAAATACCCTACCAACGAACCTTCGTTTCCTCATCACGACTCGACCAGAGAGCGACATCCTCGACGCGTTTTCAGCCGGTCCCCACCTCGTCCATAAACAAATGAGCGACATTCCCGATCAGACCGTCGATGAGGATATAGAGAAGTTCATCCATCATTCCCTTTGCGAGATGGCCGAACTCGAATACTCTCGGCCAGACGGGGAGTGGTGTCGGGTGCTTGTTGATCATTCCCGTCGTTTGTTCCAGTGGGCACGGACTGCATGCAATTTCATTCGGGGAGAGGGTGCCGCTGGACTCAAACCTGGCGAACGGCTTGACATCCTCGTCAAGAGTGGCAGCGATCAATCACTTGACGAGCTCTACCAGACCATTCTAGGAACCATCTTAAAACGGAATTTTAGGGTGGAAGTGGCTCGCCGCCGTTATGATGATCTGATGGCTATCATACTTTCCCTCCATGAGCCGTTGTCGCTAGCCTCGCTTGATGCTCTGTTTGGTGATAGCCTGAACGCCCGGGAGATCGTCAAGCCCCTGGGATCATTGCTGGACGGGGTTTTCAGCGAAGAAAAACCCATTCGCCCACTTCATACATCATTTCGAGATTTTTTGTTGGACAAGGAGCGCAGTCACACTTTACATATCCCTATCTTACCCCACCATTCTCTCTCCGTCGGACAAGCATTGCTTGCTTGCATGCGACGCAAGCTCAGGTTCAATATGTGTAACCTGAGTGATTCTCGACTCCGAAACACTGAAGTCCCTGGCCTAATCCATCGGATCAACAACACCATTCCCCATTACCTGTCATACTCTTGTCGGTACTGGATGGGCCACCTACAACATGTTGAATGTACCCTAGAACTGTTGGCTGAGGTCACTCAATTCTTCAAGGACTTCTTCCCCTACTGGGTTGAGGCCATCAGCCTACTCTCCCTCTCTTCCCCATTGTCATCCATCCTATCTGCCCTGGAGACCTGTGCCATCTTACAAACATGGGCCAAAGTGAGTTAAAGCAAGTTCGACAATTAGTGTAGTGCTAATCAGGGAATTTATCAGAATCATGAGATTGCCAGCCTGTCATCAGAAGCATTCAGGTTTATTCAAACATTTGCACCTGTTCTGAGATTGTCCACTCCCCATCTCTATCTATCAACCATGGCTCAGACACCATCAAAATCACCACTGCATGCATTGTGGGTTGACCATCTGCAAAGGCATATTTCAGTCACATCTGGGCATCCAACTACTTGGCCAATAGAAATCCATGCTCTGGAGTGGCACACAGATTGGGTCAATTCTGTTGCCTATTCTCCTGATGGAAAACATATTGTGTCTGGCTCAAGGGACACAACCATCATGGTTTGGGATGCCACCACTGGTCAGGCTGTGGCAGGTCCATTCCAGGGACACACAAATTCTGTTCAGTCTATTGTATATTCTCATGATGGAAGGCACATTGTTTCTGGTTCTAGTGACAATACCATCAGGGTTTGGGATGCAACCACTGGTCAGTCTGTGGCAGGTCCATTCCAGGGGCACACAAGTGCTATCAACTCTATTGTCTATTCTCCTGATGGAAGCTTCATTGTTTCTGGTTCTGATGACAAGACCATTAGAGTTTGGGATGCAACCACTGGTCTGTCTGTGGCAGGTCCACTCCAGGGGCACACAAGTTTTGTTTACTCTGTTGCTTATTCTCCTGATGGAAGGCATATTGTTTCTGGCTCATGGGACATGACCATCAGAGTTTGGAATGCAACCACTGGTCAGTCTGTGGCAGATCCATTCCAGGGGCACACAAGTTATGTCCTGTCTGTTGCCTATTCTCCTAATGGAAAGCATATTGTCTCTGGCTCTTGGGACATGACCATCAGAGTTTGGGATGCAACCACTGGTCTGTCTGTGGCAGGTCCACTCCAGGGGCACACAAGTTTTGTTTACTCTGTTGCCTATTCTCCTGATGGAAGGCATATTGTGTCTGGCTCTTCAGACAAGACTATCTGTGTCTGGGATGCAATTACTGGCCATGCTGTGACAGATCTATTCCAGGGGCATATCAATCCCGTCAAGTCTGTTGTCTATTCTCCTGATGGAAGGCACATTGTTTCTGGCTCTCAAGACAGAACCATTAGAGTTTGGGATGCAACCACTGCTCAGGCTATGGCAAGTCCATCTCATGGGCACACAAGTTCTGTTCAATCTATTGCCTACTCTCCTGATGGAAGGCACATTGTTTCAGGCTCTTGGGACAAGACAATCAGAGTATGGGATGCTACCACTGGTCAGTCTATTGCAGGTCCATTCCAGGGGCACACAAGTATTGTTCACTCTGTTTCCTATTCTCCTGATGGAAGGTATATTGTTTCTGGCTCTTGGGATATGACCATCAGGGTCTGGGATGCTACCACTGGTCAAGCTGTGGTGGGTCCATTTCAAGGGCACACAAATTTGATCATCTCTGTTGTCTATTCTCCTGATGGAAAACACATTGTTTCTGGCTCTTATGACAAGACCATCAGAGTTTGGAATGCAATTACTGGCCAGCCTGTGGCAGGTCCATTCTGGGGGCACACAAGGAATATCCACGCTGTTGCTTATTCTTCAGATGGAAGGCACATTGTTTCTGGTTCTAGTGACAATACCATCAGGGTTTGGGATGCAACCACTGGTCAGTCTATGGCAGGTCCATTCCAGGGGCACACAAATGATGTTCTGTCTGTTGCCTACTCTCCTGATGGAATGCATATTCTTTCTGGTTCTAGTGACATGACTGTCAGGGTTTGGGATGCAACCACTGGTCAGTCTGTGGCAGGTCCATTCCAAGGGCACACAGATCATGTTTTGTCTGTTGCCTATTCTCCAGATGGAAGGCACATTGTTTCTGGCTCTGATGACAAGACCATCAGGGTATGGGATGCAATCACTGGTCAGGCTATGGCAGGTCCATTCCAGGGGCACACAAGTTCTATCAACTCTGTTGCCTACTCTCCTAATGCAAGGTACATTGCTTCTGGCTCTGGTGACCACTCCATAAAAGTATGGAAGGTTCAGGACCTTTTTGATTCTCATAGCATGTACATGAATAATGGTTGGATTCAATTTTCCCAAGATGCATTATTTGGTTGGATTGCCCCTTGGAGCAGGATTGGCTTTTCTTTTCCTACTCACTTTTTAGTGATAGCTCCTGACAAATCATACCAAGTTCATTCTGATACATCTTTAGCTGGAGAGTCCTGGACCTCCTGTTGGAAGTGATTTTCGTGTTCATTTTGATAATCTTACTGTATTTTCATTCCTGTAAATTTTATGACATCCATTTCCTTTTCTCATGTATCTCAAACCATAAAACAAGGAATTTGTAACATCTGTGATTGATGTTATTGTGTAATTTTGGTCAAGACATCTTTCAGTAAACAGGAACAGGCATGCTGAGGTGTTGCTCAACACAGCAGGCAGATTGGCCTTCAAGGTGTTGCCATAGGACAGTGGACATACTTATGGATCAATGTATTCTCTACATACATCTCAGGGCCCAGCATATTTCTTGTGCATCTCTTTTGTAGAATTTCCTGATGCTGAAAGTCGCTTTGTAGGATGATCACATCATCGATAGAATAAACACATATCCCAAGCCATGTATCGGTACTAAACATCGGAACGAGAAAGAGCGACAACCGTGATGCAGGCCGCTCTCGACGGCGACATTTGCTGGATACAGTCACGATAGATTGCACTATGGTTTCCGGGTGGTCAATCGATACATCTTGCGAGTAGAGGTCGTGCAAGATAAAATGCCCGCAGTAGGAAACACACCTGTTCAAGACAACTTGGTTGCGCTGTGGCCCAAGTATGCGAGACCACCCAAACTATGTTGATATTCAATACTACGCCTTGTCAAACCACACTTCGGCCCGATCTTGTACTGTCTTGTACTTGCACGCATGCAGGCCTGAATACAAAGAGCGGGATAATGGTCTGATTATCATAGATGCCCTGACCAATCGACAACGAGATCCATTTCGCCTGTGACGTGCAAAGTCCATACAGGTTAAAACGAGGCATCTGAAATACTGACCATATCAACAGGGTTCGAAATGATACCCGCTGGACCAGCCGTGAATGCATTGTCTTCAATGAAGTACTCGGGAAGCCTGCGACCGTGTTTTGCGCATCCTTGATGCAACTTGCCAGGTGCCTCTGCTATAGTTGGGGAAAAGGTTGAAGAGGACATTCCCAACGGAACGAAGATACGTTCTTCCACAAAACATGTATATGATTTGACCAGAATACGTCGCGATAACATGAGTAGCGACCATGTACATCTGAACGAATGCATCAGAGGCGCGGTGAGAAAAATAGAACAGGTATACAATATTGATGTATGAGAATTGTTCTCGTGGCTCAAATTCAAACGCTGGCCTCAGGTATTTCAAACACGCGACAAGGTCCTCCTCCGCGCTTCCCCACGAAAACCCCGCAGTCCTCAACATGCACGAAAACCTAACTTTGCGTAGCCGGCCAAGAAACAGTAGCTCGTGTTTGGACAGTGATATGAGCGCGAGCGCACTGAGGAATTGCGGGGACGCGTCGTAGGAGACACACGCGCGTACTCTCAAAGATGTCGATGGCGACGGCGACAGTTATGCCAACGCAACGGTGATGGCGATGGTTGGATTGGGAAGGGACTAGGACAGGAAGCAGAGGTCTTGTTGCGACATCACTACGCTCGACGTACGTCCACACCTAACCTCACATCTAAACGTACCCGCAGAGTCATGGACGACGATCGAGCGTGCAAGAGGTGCGAACAAGTCGACTCCAGTCGGGTGAAAAGAAACTTGGGTATTTGCAAATTTGGCCTTGTCTTTCAAACTTGACATGCCCCACCCTGCGTCAACGTTCCATCACATTCAATTTCCATCGGCCCACTCACAGGCCCCGTTCATGTCCGATCCGGACGCCTCTTCGATGGCACCAGACGCGGAGGAGCGCGACCAACGCTGCACATTCCGTGGCTCGCTCGATCCGACAACAGGTGTGTTTTACCAAGCACCTGAACGGGTGCGAGCCCGAACCATGCTTGCGTGCGATAAATGTTGTGTGCGGAAAGCAAAGGTGCGTCTCGCCGCTTTGGGCTTGGAGCTGTGCCACATCCCATTCGTCTCACCTTCCTTTTTTTTTTCTTTTTTGGAACGCAGTGTTTTGGTGAGCAGCCTGTATGTGAACGGTGTCGCATCCGCGGGTTGGCGTGCCATTATACGGCACACGAGCGACAGCGGCGGTATGGTACTGGGGCGGAATGTGATTCAGACGTTTGGGTTGAGGGACGCAATAGGGATGGGACTCGGAGTGCGTCAGGCAAGTTTCGTCAGGCGGTCGACCTTTGGTCTTCTGACGGAGCAACGTTCCATCCAGGTTTCGACGAATTGAAACCAGCCCAGACCACGAAGACCCCCATCGGACATAACACGCAGGAGTCGATGTCGTACCATGGAGAGGTCGATGTAAGAAACCTGACAGATCGTGTAGATGGCCTCAGGAGTTGCGGTGTGCCTTGCATCGTAGACGATACTTTTGCGCTCTTGCTCGATCCATCTGCGTATGTCACCAACATCAACCTGAACCCTGGCCGCAACCCCGAACATTCACCCGAGTTGGCATCCCTTGAGTCTATGCTCACGACCGAGTTCATAGCGCAGGTGCAGCATGATGGCCGTTTTGGTGGCATTGGTGCACAGTACCCGATGACGTTCTGTCCGCCCTCTCCTGTGTTCGATGTGTCCTTGGACCTAGATAATATGATTCGCCACTATGGTGAGTATTGGGCGTTTTCTTTTCGAGACGTGTGAAACGAGTGTTTATGGTATCTTACAGGACCCCTTCCATCTCCACCTCTACCTCTACTTCCACTTCCGCACCTGCATCCCCATCCCCCATCCTCTCTCATGCACATTCGGATAGCTTACCAACGACGCCGGTAAACAGCTACCCAGGATCCCCTTTCATCCTTTCCTGCCCCTCCCCGTCTTCATTTGGACTCACCAGCTTTGAGAGTCCCTACTCATGCGAGGTGCTGCCGATGTACAGTGAGCGTGGTACAAAGGCGAGGACAGAGCGCATGCTTTGTTTGGTGGAAGTGTGTTTCTGGACGTGGATGGTTCGTTTTGATGTATGACACAGACAAGGAGACAGGACTCTGGACAGTTCTCTTTTTCATTCATCATCATTTGATGTGTGTACCTGGCTTGGAGTTGTCAAGGACTGGACAATCTGGTGACTGTATTGATCCTTCTTTCACTGTGGATGCATCAGTGGAACAGTTGCTGGTAGCTGGTGCTTTGCCGACGGTAGGTATTCCACTCTGTCACCTACACTGACAGCTGTGATGCATTATATAGGTAGACTGGTTCTTAGCAAGGAAAAATTCAGGCTGACGAGGCCTGCACCCAACACCTTCAGTGTAGAGATTGAGCCGCAGCTTTGGCTGCATCTTGGAGAGACACCGATTGATCTACTGATGACGTGTTTTGATAGATTTTCTTCTTTCGTTCTCTATATTCTCTAGATATTTGGGGTAGTGTGTGGTTATAGAGGCTGCTGTCACTACAAAGAATGAAGTCAGTAGTCGAGAACGTCTGTAACACTTTGGATTGTTGTCATGGGCGATTTTGCTCAGCGTTCAGTATTACAACTTAGCATTGACAGTGGTGCCAATGTGGACATTTCTGACACCGTAATGCGATGTCACGAACACGCCCGAAGTCTGTTCTGCATGATTCCCCGACAAGACACAGCGAGCGCTGTCGGGTCCAGGTCGGTGCATACCGGCGACAGGGAAAGGCTGAAATCACCCTTGTGTTGTGCGTCCGTGACGAAGTGGGCCAGCAATTTTTTGTTCGTCTCTGGATCTGAGTCATTGCTCTGTGCCAAATTTCTCATTAATCCTACTACAGGACCTCTATATTTCTCTCTACTCCCAGTCCTTCCATGTTCTCGTCTGCTCTCGTCGACGTGTTCCATCCTTGAGCTGCTTACTTCATCTTTACCATGCTGGCCTTGCAAGTTCGCGCTGCCAGGACTATGAATGTGTGTACCCCAGTTTGGGTTCATTGAGCTGTACCTAGCCCTTACTATCGCCATAACAGAGTATGAAGCGAACGGCTGCCGTAAAACTACCACCTTTTAGCTCATCTGGAAACCTGCGCTGCTGCGGAGGAGCGGATCAATCGTGCGAAAGCAGCCACCAAAAATCTGGCCGACCTTTTGCCTCAGCGCTGATGCGAAGTTCGCATACACACTCGGAAATTGCAGCTCTGCTACCAGATTTATAATCTTCTATGTTCTAGAAGTTGCAAGTGTCGCAAATGAGTGCCGTGTTTTGATGAGGGCGTTGCGCTTAGGCTAATGATTAATGTTGCTCTAGGTCCGAATCCCGAAGCTTTGCTTACTAGTGGGGTTCTGATTCCCCTTGTTTGATGACCACTGCGCCCGTTTGCTAATCACCCTTGGTTCCCCGCAGCTCGCTTCTTCGCCTCATCTTTCATTCCTCTCCCGTTTCCACCGCTGAGTCACCCACCCATTTTTTTGCACAATCTTGCTCACCTCCATACGTGCCCATTACTTCATACCATCCCAATTGATACAGTGTACCTGTTCCCACAACATGCATCAACGCCCGCAACCTCGCTATCTCACGCGCTTCCACCCTGCTCGCACTGTGTGCTACAAGGGTGAAAGTATAGGTGCAGTTCTATTTCCATACGAGCCCACCCTCAGGTCAAGTTAGGCTTAGGAACGGACGCCTCAGTGATCAGGTCTGAACCCTCAATACCCGCGTTCTCGAGTACCAGCGAATTTGAGCCAATCCACCCGCACGATGAACGGATTGCTACTAGGCCGGTGGGGCCGGAAGCGACCTTGAGCCGTCGTCAGAGCTGTTCCTGCGACATATGTATCTGTGGCAGAAGCTGCGGTCCTTCCAGACTTCTCCGAAACTGCTGCATATCTCTCGCAACAAATTCATCTCGGATGATATTTCTGCCGCCAACACGGGGATCACGGGGATGGGAACCCAGACTTGGTGGATGCGTAGAAATGATCGCATCACCTGTCAGGATCTTACGCCATTCGCTAGAAATATGGCGAGACTTTCCACTTCATCCAACATAGCCATGCCATATACAGATAGAGCGCCATCCGAACGGCCCAGAAGCCACTCAAGCCACTGCCTCACCCTTCTGGGTATATCGCCTTTGTTTGGAACGTTGGATTCCTGTCTCCCATTTTGACTGGGTTGTCTAACAAACAGATCAACGTGGCAGTGGTTTTGAGAGTACGATCGTGGTGGCACCTAATTCGAATATAGCAGTCATTTTGCGGAGCAGGTCTGACGCATCCTTTATCCTCTTTGGGACAGCGTTCCTGATGCTCGGCGTCCCGTCGAACATCAAAAGGACCCACCCTCAATCAAAGGTACCACTGTGTTAGAAATGCTCTGGGTTGGAGCGCACTGCGTAAACGCCTGAATGC
>JBBPOH010000589.1:0-11995 GCA_038091335.1 Phylloporus arenicola | reverse complement strand
TTGCTTGTACTCATGGTGGGTGGAATGGTCCTTTCGTAGTGTGCCTCGTATAAATATTGTTGGGCGGTACCATGGGCAGCAAGGAGGGCGGGTTGTTTGGTTGGGAAGGGGGTGTCGCCTCGACACCATGGACGTTTACATGTGCTTGTTGTTGTATCGGCAGCAGGAATCTAGATACTTCTGGGAATGTGATTGCAGTGGGAAGGTGGGGCTGGGGAAGGAAACGACACATTGTAAAATTAGATATAGAATGGGTTACAGTATCCGATGGGAATGAGATTGAATTGGTTTCGTAGTTATGAGACACTTTGAGCTGTTCTAGGAGCAGTTTGCCGATGAGCATTTGCCATGAGCCACCGCTTGGGAACACTTCAAAGGTGGAGAGGGTCGTCATGGGTCCCCAATTGATCCGACTGGACCAGACCCCCATCGATGGTGTAAGTGAGCTGTTGGCCATTCGTAGAGTGCAAGATGAGGGACTTAGCGGCGATAGCCTGCAGGCAATCCTTTGAAATGCTGCTGCATCAATGGCATTGATCATGGCACCACTGTTGACTGTGGCGAGGAATTGCACGCATTCGCCCTGGGAACCTTGTAGATTGGGAACAGCGAGAAATGGGTTGCTTGTTTGGGTGAACATTGGCTTTCCTGAATCGTCCAACATGTACACATCAGTGATGCTGTCATTTGGAGTGGGTGTATCACCGTAATGTGTGGTAGTTGCGGGCGTCGAAGTCGGTAATGACTGCGACACAAGCGAGGAAGGGTGTGACATATGTACACGATGACTGTTATTATTACGATGGGGTCCGGTTGCTGGCATGGGTGGTCTGAGTGAGGGTGGAGCAGGGGTTACAGTTGCCTCACATGACACTGTAACCCCAATACGTTTTCTGGATGACTCTTGTCCCAGCTGTTGTCCTGCACTTCTGTCCAGTACATGTCGTCTATTACATCCTCAGGTCGTGCTTCCTCTGTCCACAGTACCGGGGCTGGCATGATTGCTGGGTTACCTTGGTACCCTGGTTCCAGTGACCAGACATATTGGACTGGTGCTGGAGCTGATTGCGTAGTGCAGCAAAGGAGACCTGCTATGTTTTGCCTCCATCGTATTTCCAACAGTGGTAGTCTGTCCTTCGTCTCACAGGTGCCGCTCATGTGACGCGGGTTGGTTATCATCCCGCAGTCAAAGCATTCTCCTGATCCAGGGAAGACGGTGCCAGGGGATATTGGATATGGGCGGGACAGCGATGGAGTTGCGTCCGAGCCATGTGTTTAGGTCTTCGCAGTGTTTTCGCCACCCCTCCTCTGTATTTGGGTGTTGCAGGGAGGCTGCGGCTTTGGTGAGGATCGCTTCACGTGTTAAGGGTGGGCGTGGTAGCGTGGAGGGTGGCCAACCTCCTGGGGTTGGTGTCATGGGCGCTGGTAGTGCCTTAGGAGCGCTTGCCAGCTGCGCTGATGTGGGCAGGGTTCGACGTGATGGTTGTTGCCCAGATGGGGACGCGGAAGTGATCTGTAGTTGTGACAATCAGGAGAGTGCTATCTGGAGCGCTGTCAATGTGGCAATATGTTGTGCTCACATTTGAGCGAATTCTATGTCCTGCGCACGTTCTTTTTCCAGTTTTTCCTTGCCCTGTTTGATCTTGTGGAGGGGGACGCTCTATACGTCCCGTTTCAGATCCTCCCACATATCATACCGACACTGCAGGTGGTCCTTTAGTAGATTTGGAACGTGTTCGACCGCAGAGTCGATGAGGAAACCTGCTGCATCCCCCATGGTGATCGCCGTTTTCGCTACTTCCGTGGCCCATAGGTTTTGTCCATAGTCTGCCTTGTGCCTATCCGTTGGTGTTATCCATTTCCCCATGTTCTCCTCTTTCAGCACTAGTTCCTTGATGCGTTCGATTTGCTCGGCTCTGGAAAACCTTGGGCGTTTGGGAGGTGGCCAGCACTCGTTGAAGGCTACATGGACTGTCACTAGGGATGCGTATTCCCCTGGATCAAGGTCGAGGAACTATTCTTCTGCATACCCTCCCGGCGTGAGGTGATTTTGAAAATGCATGACCTTCTGGGTCTCCGTCCATGTGAGTGGCAGCATCCGCTGAAATTCTGCAAACCATGTAGTCGGGTTATCCTCGTCTCCATAGAATAGACTGGTCGTGGGCAGGTTCTCAGCCATACGGGGTTGTGGAGGTGGGGACGGTGGTGGGGGTGACTGTGACTGTGATTGTGACTGTCTTAGTGGGGGTTTGGATGCAACGGCCACAAATTGTGCTGATGCAGCACGCGGGGGATGTCAGAACATTTCGGAAATAGACGAATGTGGGTTAAGGGTTGTGTGGCCACGAGGCTGGTTATTTTCAGTCTTGTCGAGTTCTGTAGATGGGGAAGCTGAAAAAATCGCTGGTCATAGTCTCATCGCGGGTGCTGCTAGAACGGTTGCTGTGCTGCCTGAACGAAGTCTGTGTGATCTGTGTGGTGAAAAAGCTGTGTGCTGAGATTGGGGCTGCGTGCTGTCCTCTTCTAGTGTATCGGGAGAGTTGAGTGGGGAAGAATATAATGATGATGTTGCGCTGATGTTGCGAGCGCAAATCACACTCTTGTCACCAGATGAACCAGCCAGGATAAGAGAGAAGGAAAGCACGCTCACGCTCTCTATAGATGGTAAAAGGCTGAGTCCTCTGTGTGCTACTCCAACTCTATCTGCTTCCCGGTATCTTCCATGCTGACTCATGACTCCTCAGAACGCCTCTTGCATGCTCTCGGTGCGATACGGCCCTGCAGGCCGCCCTGCTCCAACGCAATGACAATGACGAGGCAATGTCGTTGATGACACAACACCATCAACAACACTAGTACCACGATGATGACGTGTCAAACCAGACGACGACAACACATGTGCAACTGCATGCCTGGAGATGGCGGCAGTGACAACGATGCCGTCGCTGTGTGCACGGCAGTCGCAGCAACAATGCCCGCAGCCGCACACCTGGAGATGATGACACAACATTGTCAATGATCCAGTGCCGCCATCACATTGCGACGAGGACAACACGTGCAACCATGCACCTGGGAGCGAAAGCAGCAACATCATTGATGGCCCAGCGCTGGCATCAATGACCTCGCGACAACGACGCGTGCGACTGTGCCCCTAGAGAGGACAGCAACATCAATGACACCATGTTGTCATCACGTGCGCAACCACATGCCTCAACCTGATGCTGCAAGGACGAGGGTTGGGGACAAGATGACAACAACACTTCATCCAATGGCCGAGGACATGACCACCCCGATGTGATGAGGACGGCATGACGAGTCTGGCGACAACATCACCACAACCACAACACAATGAGGGGGATGTGACATGACACCCAAGGATGATGCCACAACAGCTGAACGACATCGTGGGTATCAGTACCCATGGCCACGGGGTATGGTGCAGGTACAGAAATCCCAACCTGTACCCGCTACTCGCCACAGGCCTTATGTATCTCCATTCTCCCATCACATCATACTACCTACCTCATCTGTAGCTACTTGGGTGTAATCGTAATAAATATGGTTGGCCACCTTGCCTCTGTAGTGTAACAGGATCAAGACATGTCTTAGATAGAACTTGAAATGTAGGTTTTTGCTATATTGTGCTCCGTGTGAATTGCCCTTGCAATATTTCTCTACTAAGTACTTTGTAGCAGACTGCTCACAAAAAGTACTACAGAGCTCTACAAAGACTACATAGCAACTGGGGTTACTACAGGATCTTTTTTTTTTCCAGATGTGCCTTTCCGCCTTTTGTCCCTTTGTACTCACTTATGGTAATCAAAAGGCAATATGATACATCACTGAATGCTACAGAAATGTACAAACTCACCCTCCCGACAAGCAGTGGAAATCTGACCATCCCCCAGTTGGGCAGACAGCTCACATTCAATGGCAAGGACTCAAAGGTTCATGTTGTTGACTACATTGCTGGTTCCAGCCATTTGCTGTACTCTACTGGAGAGATCTTGACCTGGTATATCTATTGTTACTTTTCTTGTGCTCTTCCATGCTCACAGGCACTCTACTGCAAGGGCAACCATTGACAATTGTGATGTCATAGTCGTCTATGGAAATGCCGGCAAGCTTCACGAAACAGCTTTCAAGTTCAATTCCACTAACTTTTCTGGCACCAAGGTCGTTTCAGGAATGCAATCCCTCACAACTGGAATAAGATGTATATCTTGGGTGGGGTTACCTTGACCAGAATATGTGGGTTGTTTTTGACTGTGGACAGATCGTGCCATTGCCTATCAGTTTTGGGTGATGTACCCCCCTTCTACTGGTTCTTTTGCAAACTACAGTACAACAAACCCTATTCCCATCAAAGGCGGTTACTTCATTCGCTCTGTACAAATATCTGGCAGTAGGCTAGACATCTTGTGTGATTTGAATGGCATGACATCCTTTGAAATCATTGCTCCTAATGCATCCTCAAAGCAAGTGACCTTCAATGGGAAACTGCTCACACTGGCTGTTGTATTTTGTTCTTCATGCATTGTACATTCAAACGGACTTGGCTACTTCCATATTACATAATCACGGGTAGATAACCTTTGTATCGACGTGTCTCTACCTCAGTCACAGACTCCGTCTCATACTGAGGTGAGATCAGTCTACTTACCATTCATAGTTTATACTTACACTCTGTAGTACACTTCTACAGGTGCAATATATCAGTCACAGACTCCGTCTCGTATTGAGTACACTTCTACAGGTTATGAGCCAATTGGTGCTCTGACGAGATCACACATATATCTTCATGTCAACGCGCATATATTCATCGGAATGGCTAGCACTACATCTGAGGAGGTTAAGCTGCCTAAGCTTGACGCGTCCGGCAAAGATTGGACCACTTGGAAGGTCCATCTTCAGCTTGCTGCTGGTAGTCGAGGTCTTGGAGGATATCTCGATGGCAGCAAGAAGAAGCCCATTGATCCAGCGACTGGAAAGTCGGATGGATGGATGGCAACAACCCCTGATGAGGTCAAGTTGGTCGAACAATATAACAAAGATGTCACGACTTGGACTGAGAAAGACACAAAAGTGCGGCATATGATCGCAAACACCCTCCCTAATTTCCTATTCATCCATCTTGTGGGTAAAGACTCTGCCCATGAGCACTTCACAACTCTTTGCAATCTCTTTGAGAAGTGATCCCTTGTGGTTGGTGCTGAAATGTGTCGTCAACTTGGAGAACTCAAATTGAAAGATGGAGGAGACACGCATGCACATATAGAGAGAATCATTGCGTTGCATGAGGAACTGGCCTCTATTGGACGGCCTGTCTCAGACAAAGACCTTTTTAACATCATATATGTGTCACTCCCACATTCCTATAACCCCGGTCTTGTAGCCCTCTCTTCGACAATGTGTCTACATGACAAATCGGTCACATCCAATGACCTGATGGATATTGTCTTGGAAGAGTAGGACAGACTCACATTGCAAGATGGCGGAAAGAAGAAATCTTCTGGTGGTGAAGACACAGCCTTTGGGGCCGATGCTTCATCCAAGAAAGGGAAATAGAAAGGGAGAGGTTTTGGCAGCGACTGCAACAACTGCGGTTGGCCAGGCCATAAAGAGCGCGATTGCTGGAAGGAAGGTGGTGAAAAGGCAGGTCAGGCCCCAAAGAGCTGGAAGTTGCGCGGAAAGAAAACTAAGGACAAAAGGAGCAAAAAGCCATCAGCATCTGCAAATGCAACCACCACTGAAGAACCTGACAGCACTTGGTTCACCACACTTGACAGTGAATCATCCACCAATGACAGCGTTGATGTGTTCCTAGCTCGAAATGAGGCAGCCCCAGAACTCTATGACAGTGGCGCCTCACAGCATCTTTCCTGGTGTCGTGAACGATTCCTGAACTTTGTTGCTATCCTGCCTAAGCCTATACGAGGTGCGGACAATGGAACATTCAACGCAATTGGGCGAGGGGACTTACCGGTCTATCTCCACAATGGGGATTCTTGGACGTGACTTGTCTTGAAGGATGTCCTCTACACGCCAAGCATGCGGGTGACACTCGTGTCCATTAGCTGTTTTACAGAAATGGGTTGCTGTGCAGTCTTCAATGGCAGTGTATGCCAAATCTTTGACATTGAGCGTTCTCTCATGGGTCAAGTTGAAGTTGCGAACGGTCTATATAAAGTGAAATCCGCTCATTTGGCAACTGCAGGAGCTGCAAGAGACGACAGGCAACTCACCATGGAAGACCTGTATGCTCGCTTGTCTCATATTGGAGTTGGGACAATCCGCGAGATGTTGGCAAAGGGAATGATCACTGGCGTTACGCTGGACCCAAACCATAGCACTATGGGTCAGTGTGCTTCTTGCGAATATGGAAAAGCCACTCAAAAGCCTATTGGGAAGGTTTGCGAGTCCGGCCGTTCAGGGAAACTCGGTGACGAAATACTACCAACATCTGGGGACCTTCGCCTGTTCAAACTCCCGGGAAGCGTAGCTACTACAGCTCTTTCACCGATGATCACACATGCTACACACATGTCAGCCTCATGGCAGCAAAATCCGACACATTCCAGGCCTATCAAGGGTTTGAGTCTTGGTTGCTGACACAACATGGAGTTTCCATGAAGCAACTCCATTCTGATCATGGGGGGGAGTACCTGTCTGACGATTTCACTTGTCATTTGAAGTCAAAGGATACTGAACGGAAATTGACCACTCACGACACTCCTGAACACAATGGTGTTGCAGAACGCCTGAACCGAACTCTTGTGGAACATGTGTGTACCATACTGCATGATAGTGGTTTGCCAAAGAATTTGTGGGGGGAGGCACTTCTGCATGTCATCTGGATCAAAAACAGGACAGCTACCAGGGCATTAGATGGGAAAACACCGTATGAAATGCTATATGGGAGGAAACCAAACTTGGGCGACTTACCATGCTGGGGAGCAAAGTGCTGGGTTCTCGATCGGTCTGGATCGAAGCTTGATGACCGCGCTTGTAAAGGTCATTGGGTTGGTTTTGATGCTGAATTTACAGTGCATCGCGTCTACTTGCCGGACTGACATATTGTGGTCATTGAACACAATGTCACCTTCCAGAAGGTCAACAATTTGACTTCTATCCAGCTTGAAAGCGAAATTAATCAACCAGCATCACCCATCGAACCCGCTAAACCAGATGTCATACCTGTTTCTGTCCCACCTGCCCCATCATCATCTACTACGGACACTGTCAACCCATCTCGCAATCCTAAGTTGCGGCACTCAAGTTGTTTATGAAAGGACTCACCATATATTGCATTGTTGAAGGCCAGTGTTGGCACACATGATGGGCGTGAAGGTGGTATGCTTTTGCCAAAGGGGATTTGTGAGGCAGTGGTGAAAGGCGTTGAAGGTGAGAGGGTTTCATTGGCATGGGAACTGGATGAAGAATGTGTGGTGTTCGCACTGCTTGCAGGAACCACAAAGGCTGAGGGTCTGGAACCAGCGACAAGTGACGAAGCGAAGACACAACTGGATTGGTCATGATGGGAGGAAGCCATTAATGCTGAACTGAAGAGTCTCAGTGATGCACATACCTGGAACGTGGTTGAGCAACCTGGTAAGGACACCAACATCATCAGCTGCAAGTGGGTCTTCAAGATTAAGAAGAACACTGCGGGAGAAATCAATAAGTATAAAGCGCGGCTCGTCGCACGTGGCTTTACCCAACAGTATGGCATTGATTATGATGAGACTTACGCCCTGGTTGCCTGTCTCACTTCTCTCCATCTTATCTTGGTGATTGCAGCGCACTACGACTGGGATGTGGATGTTTTCAATTTTCACAGTGTGTTCTTGAATGGCAAACTGGACAATGATGAGATCATCTTCATGGAACTTCCACCTGGCTACGATAAGCAAGGACATGACCTTGTCGCTCAACTTTGTGTCGCCATCTATGGTTCCAAGCAAGGTGCACTGAAATGGTATAAGGGCTTATGGGAAACACTGAAGGAGTTAGGGTTTGTGCGTATAGAGGCCGACTGGGGGGTGTTCGTTGCGACCATTGCCACGCATATTTTGATTCTTGCATCACACATTGATGACTGCACAGTGACTGGGGACTCTCCTTCTCTCATCAAGGTGTTCAAAGACGAGATCGGGTCTCGTTTCCGCATTACCGACCTTGGTCCCATTAGCTGGCTCTTGGGGATGAAGGTGATCACCACGCACGCACCATCTCTTTATCTCAGGAACCATACGTGAAGGCCATCCTAGCCAAATATAACTTCTCTGATGTGAAGCTGGTGTCTATCCCTCTTGATCCTCATGTTCAGCTTTCTGAGAAGCAGTCACCAAAAACAACCAGTGAGGTTGCACGGATGTGCAATATCCTATATTGGCAGGCAGTTGGATCGTTGATTCACCTCGCGAGCGGGACCCATCCAGATATTGTGTTCGCAACATCGTTCGTGGCACAGTTTTGTGCTAACCCCAGATGGGATCACTGGGAGGCTGTGAAGAGAATTTACAGGTACCTCACAGGAACTAGGGCGCTCGCACTCACCTTTGGGACTCAGACAACAGGCCTTGTTGGTTATGTCGATGCAGATGGCACGACGCAAGAACATTGTCATGCTATCACCGGGTACGCCTTCCTGATCAATGGGGGAGCAGTCCTCTGGGGGTCGAGGAAGCAGGAACTCGTTACCTGGTCCACGGCGGAATCCGAGTATGTCGCTGCTACTCATGCAGCTAAGGAGGCCATTTGGCTGCGACGTCTAATCGGCGAGATGTTTGAGCCGCTCACATGTCCACTAGTTCTCTATGGCGACAATCAGTCAGCTATCGCATTGACGCGCGATGGCAGTTATTACCACCAAGCACATCGATATTCGCTACCACTTTATTCATTTCAGTGTTGAAAACAGTTCTATTTCTTTTCATTATTGTCCTTCTTCAGATATGGTTGCAGATACACTTACCAAGGCTTTGCCTAGCATCAAGGCTAAGCATTTTGCATACAAGTTAGGTTTACACCCGTCCATTTGAGGCGGGAGTATTGTATTTTGTTCTTCATGCATCGTACACTCAAATGGACTTGGCTACTTCCGTATAACATGGAAAGGCCAGCTCCGTGGCAACACCCACTACGTTCGCACGGTGAATTATAGCCCTGGAGTAGATACAAGTTATAGATTTTTGAAGTACACTATCATGGCTGATATGGATCGGGTGCAAGATGTGTCTACTTCATGAACACTTTCTAACAAAGCTCCATTTATTGCGCTGTTTGAGTGAGTGATGAGGACATAGATTTAAGATGTTGGTACATGAGCCCCTTCAGTCATATTTCACCAACTAAGACAGGCAGCCGAAGGGTGTAAAAAGGCCATGTAAGATGGCCAGCCGATGGTGGGCTGAGCCAGGGTGAACCACCAATGAGGACTGATGAGCCTACCAATGGGTGATGGAGATGGATGGGCTGAGAGTATTATTTAACGAAAATGAGTAAAGCAATAGAGTAGTTGGAGTATGAAAATAAAGACAGGTGGGCCGAGGTATAGAGTGAGATAGATGGATGGGCCGATGAGGAGGCATAGCAATGGGCCGAGACAGGCAATGCTGATAGGAATAGATAGGCCGGTGGAATGGAAGAGCAGTTTAGATGGAAAGGCCGATGGAATAAATGGAAGAATTTACTGATGGGCCGATGGAGTGAAGGCCAATGGGGAGGTGTCGGCCAAGAATCTAAGTAGCGATAGGGATGAGTAGGCCGATAGATATTGTGGTGATAAATGTGCCAGTATCTATGGAGAATAGTGGGCCGACAGATGATATGGCGATATATACTGATAGGCCGAGGAGATGGATACCAATGGGTGTGATGCGGCCGATGGTAGCATATGAGGTGTAGAGGTGTTGGCCGAGGGGAAAGCTACTGATGGGTATGGGTGGGCCCATGGCAGAGGTATTGGTAGATATAGCTGGGCCTATGGGATAGAAACCAACAGGAATTGACTGGCTGATCAAGGAAGGAGTGATACATATTGATGGGTTGAGTGTTCAATTGCTGACTGGAGTGATGGGCCGACTGAAGGGAAATACTAATATACCAATACACTGATATACCAATACACCAATACACCAATACACTGATACACTGATACACTGATACACTGATACACTGATACACCAATACATTGATACACCAATACACTGATACACATGAAGTAATATACCGATACACCAATACACATAGAGCAATACATCAATACACCGATATACTAATAGAGCAATAGAGCAAAACACCAATAGGGCAATATACCGATAGCAGAATATACCAGCAATAGCGGAATATACCAATTGCAAAACATACTGATAGCGGAATATACTGATACACCGATAGTGCAATATACCAATAGTGCAATATACCAATATACCAATATACCAATACACCAATACACTGATTCACCAATTTACCAATTCACCAATAGAGCAGTACACTGATTCAGTGATTCAGCAATACAGCAATAGGATGATATACTGATACAACAATACACTGATTCAGCAATTCAGCAATACATTGATACACCAATACACCAATGCATCTACCAACAATATTGCTGACTTGTGCCACTAGTAGCATAGGAGAAATAAAATCACTGGCCAAATATGGTTGGCATTGCTATATTTGGACCGGTCTAATGGTCGGAACACAGACAATTATATATAGACAAGTGGCAAATACATCTAGTGCACTTAAACACCTACTGGAAATATTGCTGACTTTGGCCGCTAGTAGCACAGGAGAAATGAAATCACTGACCAAATATGGTCGGAATAGCTATATTTGGACCGGTCTAATGATAGGCACACATACAATTATATATAAACAACTGACAAATACATCTAGTGCACTTAAACACCTACTGGAAATATTGCTGACTTTGGCCGCTAGTAGCACAGGAGAAATGAAATCACTGACCAAATATGGTCGGAATTGCCATATTTGGACCGGTTTAATGATAGGAACACATATAATCATATACAAACAACTGACAAATACATCTAGTACACTAAAACACCTACTAACAATATTGCTGCCTTTTGCTGCAAGTAGCATAGGAGAAATGTAATCACTGACTGAATATGGTCAGCATAGCTATATTGGGACTGGCATAATCATAGGAACACATACAATCATATATAAACAAGTCTCAGAAACATCAGACCCTTCAGTCACTCAAGCATGCACCACTGGTTCCCCTGATGTTCACCAAACATTGTAATTGTGGTCCCAGCCGGGCTGCTGGCCGGCTTTGTGAATATGGTCCATTGCAATTGGGAATACAGATTAAACCATCGGGTCTGTATTAGGTAACAGTGTACACATGGTACCGGCCAGCTCCCTCACATACTGTGTTTAATATAATACCATTTGGACTTGATGATGTAAGCACGTATTAGCGGTACCAGCCAGCCTTGTCAGATCTATATAAAAATTTAATTTAATTATGTAATCATCTATCAGTGGTACCAGCCGGCCTTATCATTTACAGTGAGATCTATATAGAATGCATTATATAATCATATATATGTGGTATTGGCTGGCCCTTCCAGATTAGTAATATGTGGGCCATTTATGCAAATGCATAGATGTGGTACCTGCCGCTCCTTGCAGATCGGATGTTCCCGGCCGGTACTACCCCCACATGTTTATATAATATTGACAGGCTTGTACCGGCCGGAATGTGATATCTGCAAAGAGCGGCCGGTACCATGCCTGTTGAAAATGTCAATGATTCTGATCTTAAGCACCGGAAGGTGTTTGACATCTCCTAGTCATTCGACTAGAGAACACTGTCCATGATTGGCTGATATTCATACTGTATATGATTGGTTCTTATTGTTCTTATCTGAGAACCTTCTGCCATTGGACGATAAGCTTTATTGTTTAGTAATACAATAGATAAGCTCCTTTTATGCCATTGGCTACTATT
>JBBPOH010000588.1:0-12004 GCA_038091335.1 Phylloporus arenicola | reverse complement strand
AACAGGATTTCCGACCCGCCTCTCGGCTATCTATCAGGGATTCCTACTTGGAATGTTCTTGAACGGTGTTGCCGGTTATGGGTTTGCCTCTATCTTGCAAACTGCGGCAGATGTGTGTCTCGATCTGTTTCATGGGGATTGTAGCTGATCAACGCGTTGTAGCTCGTTGACGATGGACCGACTGGTTCGCCACTTCCGACGCTCCTCACCAACTCGTCGAATCAAACGCTCTCGTGGGATCATATACCAGATAGCTTGTATAACCAAGGTTGGAACGGATTTTCCCTGCTCATAGATGATGTGGAACGCTACATGGGTAGCGCTCTTAATTTTTCCCTAGCTGGACTAGAGGGAGGACTGCCGCACTTTTTCAGATTGGCTGTGAGTGTGCATGTTTCTGAACCTGTCCTTGACGTTTATACGTTGGTCTGCAGTACGCGAATAACGGACAACCTGGTGATTTCACCATGGCGGCCACCCTATGGCCCAATGGAACGTGGGTTAATCCTCTTTCTGGGCCATCCTAATTATTGGTATTGTATTATGTGGGGAAAAAGCGGGGGCCGGGCACTCTAGATTATAGGTTGTATTGTTTTACTACGAACACCATTGTTTCAAACCCGCTACAACCCATAAGGACTGCGCGGATTGGCCCGCGTGAGAGATCGCTGATGCCAATTTAAATATGATTGTCCAACGTCCTTGCTGTACGAGTCTATTGTACACCACAAATAATGGTGGGCGCTTGGACAGCAACATGCCAGGTGTAGGCCCCACAAATGAATCATGCGGCCAAAGCAGGTGTGGAGTTTACCACAACTAGTACGCCTTGGGTGGCTGTGTCGGAACATATATTGGGGTTGCTGGGGGAACTTGGATGCAGACTTGATGCCCACTTCCACCACTGTCCAACGAGGGCGGTTTGAGAAACGGCAACGTGAGTTGTATCTGCTCGTGCGCTTCGACCGACAGTGATGTACTACTATTACAGGTCAAGGACGGGTCTGCGCTACGAGTCCCGCTACCATCGATAGAGGGCAAGCGTTGTTTCCAGGCTTCACGGCCTTGGACCACGGACGGGGTGGTCACGGTCATGAGCCCTCCTCGTTGGGAAGGGGCTGGCACAGGGGAGGTGAACCACGGATTGCGGAGATTGACGTGAAGAACGCGGATGAAGGCGGAGACACGATCGCCCATGCACCTCTTACGTCAGAGGGACTGCGCCAATGGGAGATGCATGCGCATGTCGATCACGTTTTCGACATGGTGCCTTTCTGGCAGCGCGGCATGGATGCAGCGGAGAAGGGGGAGGTGCTCCGACTGGAGGAATTCCTGGAGAAGATGGAGGGCGACGGGGGGTGGAGGACTGCGAATGAGGTGCTGGGGATGCTGGGGACGTCGTCTGAACGTGGTCGCGATGATGATGGGTGGGGCCAGCCTGGTGACTGGGCCTCGGGTCGTGCCTGGAACTGGGGTGCAGCGTCTAATCGTGTAGCATCGGATGCGACGGACCCGTCATCGGGCGGAAGAGACAGCGGATGGGGTGGTGCTGAGAGAGTAAGAAAGGGGAAGAAGCGGGTGAGGGTGGTGGGTGCGGTGCATGGCGGTGGACCTCGGGAAGAGCTGCGACATTTCGTGGATGCGATTGCACGACAGGAAGCGGTGACAGAGGAACGGCGGAGGGCGATGCATATGTTTTTCGAGGTAAGCGAGTTGTGTTTCGGTGGAGAAGCGATGACAAGAAGCACTGCAGATGACGCTGGAAGAGAAGATCGCGAAAATCCACGATACGATTCACATTTTACGCAGACACGCTGTATGACTATGCTGTACTTGGATTTATATTACATAAAGCATTTCAATTGTTGACCACCATCACATCATGTCTCTTCCCCACGGATGGATGCAACAACACGATCCCAACTACAACCATCCCTTCTGGGTGTGTCCCTTTCGTACTGCATCATCTCAGTACCAATCCCCCCTCTAGGTGGATACGACGGCGGACCCCCCTCGCGCTATCTGGGTCCACCCCTATGAAGACGATCAGTTCCTGAGCGAGCACCCAGAGCTCAACCCAAACAGGCCATCTCCCTCAGACGACCCTCCATCCTACGATGCCGCCACCGCCAGACCCAGTGCCGTAAAGTCCGATTCCTCAAAGGGCGATGCTGCGCAGCCCGATCCCGCCCCCGGGCCAAGTTCGCATCCGGAGCACAAACGCGGGGTGTTTGGGAGGCTAAAGGACAAGGCCATCGGCACCAAAGAGGAGCGTGAAGAGCACAGGCGAATCAGAGCAGAGCAGGCCGCACGAGATGAAGAACGGGCAAGGCAGGCGCGAGCGCGGCAACGAGAAGAACGGGAAGCGTATATGCGTGCGAATGGCGGATATGCGCCTTACTATCCAAGTTATGCACAGCGTCCGGGATACGACGGAATGGGGAGAACACAGGGAGTGGGCACCGACAACACCGCCGCCCTCTTGCTCGGCGGACTCGCAGGCGGACTCTTACTCGGTGACATTTTCGGCGGTGGTCTCGGTGGTTTCTGATTTATTTATTTATTTTGTCCCATTTATATTATATCGTGAGAAACATAATATGATCTCTTCCTCCTCGGTGGATAAGATGAGCCCCGCGCTGCCCTCCTCCCTCAGCCCCCATGTCTGTCTGCTCCCTTCACAAGACCTCGTCCATCTCCTCCACAACGCGTCTCTCCCCCCCCTCCACGACATTCTCCAGTGCTTCTCGCCCCTCCCTCACGGTATGCCTATCTCCTGTCTTGCACAGTCTGCTCACCCTTGCACAGTCACTACGCGCACCACTTCCCTCACCACCGTCTCTCATCCATCTTTCACACTCCGCTTCTCCGATCTTGCAGACACAGAACGTGCCTGTCTCGAGGACGACGGCAAGCGCGCCGCAAGAACCATCGACTGGATTGGCGAGCGACTCACTAAGCAATGTCCACTTTGGCTCAAGGAAATAGAGGATAACCCAGATCGCTACGCGTCTCGCACTCCCTGGTGGGACGAACTCGCCCGTTGTGCCGAAGGTGACCACCTCCCTTCAAAGCACGATGGCTGGAACCATCCCGTCTCAAGTCTGTCCCTTCTTCTTTCCTCTCGTCCCTCACTCACATCCCTCCCAGTCATCCTAGCCGTGTCCACCACAGCTCCGAACCCTTTACAAGCTATCACAGCCCTACATGCGCGTGCCATGGAATTTCCACCGTGGGTTGACACAACCCATCTCCTCTACACTCTGATCGTACATCCACAAGATTCACCCCTGTCAGACGAGGAGTACGGCGTTCCACTTCGCTTCCCCTACCACTTATTCACTTGCTCCCTTCAGGGCCGGAGCCCTCTTCAATGCAGTCAAGAAACAGTATGGCTTGCATGCGTTCATCCTTCCTCTATCCCTTCCAACCCCTCCTCCTCCTCCTGTCCCAGTTCCTCCCCTTCCCCCTCGTCTCCCACCACCTTCATCCGAAACTTGGCAGAACGGCGTCCCAACCCCACAACCTGATCCCACTGCTTCCCCAGCGGTCTCACCAAATTTTTTAAAGCTGTCAGAACCAGATATTACACAAGTGGCACGTTTCGCGCGAGAATTTGTCGCCATGAGCCTTCTTCCCTGGATGGAAAAATGTGTAGTAGAATGGAATGAAGCGTATTCATCTAGTAGACGGTTGCCGTCCCGCCTTTTCTCTTCCACCCGCAAGCTTTTTGGTTCAAGTCCTCAACCCACACAGCTCCCTACCCACACCTCTTCACCCTCAGTCTCTTCCCACCAATCCCGACCGCATACCTCACAACCGGCCTCCGCTGCGGCCGTGCTCCCCGTTCCTCCTTCCCAGTTGCGACGCCTTGCCGAGTTTGCAACCATCCTCGGCGATTATAAACTTGCCACTGGCGTATGGGAATCTTTGCGAAAGGAAAACAAGGGTGGTTCGGTAATATAAGCCATCTGCACCTCGTTTTTCAAATGAACTGAATATCTTCAGGACATTCTACCGCTGCTTCTA
Source organism: Phylloporus arenicola (assembly GCA_038091335.1). Lineage (NCBI taxonomy): Eukaryota > Fungi > Basidiomycota > Agaricomycetes > Boletales > Boletaceae > Phylloporus > Phylloporus arenicola. The sequence continues at coordinate 7,975 of JBBPOH010000588.1, read as the reverse complement.
TCGCCATCCTCCGCCGTTGCTGCGCACGCTTCATACGCGCTTTCCACCATTTTCCCACCCAGCTCAGACATGTCACCTCAGGCTCAAGTGCATGCTTTGAAATGTGCAGTGCGCTGGGAAGCTGGTATTTCTCATAGCGACTTCATAGGAGATATTTTGGAGGGAGAAAGGTGGCTAGTTGGGGCAGCAGGAAGTGTAGGCTTTCAAAGTACCCTTCCCCATAGAGTGGCACTGATTGGGACAGCGATATTAAAGGCTGAAGAACCCCCGGCTGCATTACTTCTTGCTCATGCCGCGTTCTTGAGTGCACAGAAAAACGCAAAGCGGAGGGCTGCGTTGTGGTATCTTTTCGCTGCTAATAGGCTTGAGAAATGTGGCATTGTGAGTTCTGATTTGATCTCGTACTGTCAAAGGTCACATAAAGTTGCGTTAGAAACCCTTGACAATGTTTTTCTTACGGAAAGCCCATGAACTTTTCGGCGATCAACCTAAAAAGTCATTGTCACCATCCTTTTGGATCTCCCAAGGGTCTTCATCGGAGCTTATTGGATTTGATGCGGTTTTGTCGGGTATCGAGCATCCACTAGGCAAGGCGACTCGCTTTGGTGCCGCATTGGTGTTACTCATAGTTCTCAGGGAGGCTGTTATATACCACCGGCGATATCGAGGGGGCGGTCAGGTTCTTCCTGGGGCAATTGCGCTGGTCCTCTTCGTCGTTCCCTCCAAGAATTGATCGCCAGGATGGGGACGAAGGTAAGGAAGCCAGTTCAGACAAAGTGTTGCTGGAAGATTTTCGGGTGGCGTTCTCGGTGCGTTGTCGATCAAAAGGGAATCAACGCCCTAATTCTTGCTTAGCATTTGAAATCAATCTCTGACCAAGACGTGCAAGTCCATGATTTGAAATTACCCATCACATTTGTGTCCCCGGCTTTGAGTCGGGCGCGATTACCTCGGGATTCTGCCAGCGGAGATCAGGCTGAATGGGAAAGGAGGGAGGAGGTTTGGAGGACATTTTGGAGAACTCGTGGAAAAGAGACACTCGAGAGAAGCGGCAGAGCCGCTATAGATGGTAAGTCGAATCTCAATCCAAAAGAGCCCAGCAGGGTTTTGATCGCTACTCCTCAGAACCCTTCTGGATAGACGTTGCTTTGCAAAACCCATTAGACACGGAGGTGATTCTTAGGAACTTGGCGCTCGTTGTGGAAGCAAAGGATCAAGATACTTCGTGGATTAAGCAGCACGTCACTGTTGAACCCGTGAAGGAAGTTATTCTTCGTGCCAAGGAAAGCCGTATGGTGAGCATCCACAAGGCCTGTAACCCTTAGAATTCATGCCATTCGCTCGGTCTCATTCCAGGTTTCAGTCGCATTGAAGGCATCACAAGCAGCTTCGTTAGTCATGCCTAGTATTACATACGATTTTCTTGGTTTGCTTCCCACCACGGAATCTCTCGCACGGCGCGGCAGACGACTACAGGATACCCCTCAACAAAGACAAACTGCGACATACGCTCCAGATATATTGATTGGAACAGACGTCGAAGAGGCGAGCCAAGAGCTTGCCGTCTCATTTGAGAACGATGGGTTACTGGTTCTCAATGAAGGTGAACACCTGCCGATGATGCTTTGGATGACGAATGCGGGTCACAAAACCATTGGCGAGGCATGGTTGGTGGGTGGTCCAGAGGATCAAATATGGCTAGAGCCGTTAAAAAGCGAGCCTCGTGAGCCACTTTTTGGAATTACGTTTGGGCATTCATTCATTCTCTCTAGTGTCGGTGGCTCCTGGGTCATCTGAAATCCTACATACAGATAATAAACTTCCGACATGGGCCCCCTCTTCTGTTCCCCTTCAAAAGGAACTTTGCTCAGGTAACAGTACCGCCATCACTCTTACCTGGCGTCCTGGCCTTGTCGCATCCCAACAACTTTGCCTACTTTTCGTATACCGAGAGGTAAATATCATACCCATGCTCTGATTCTGCTTTCTTATTGTTTCTTGTCCGTAGTCCGGCGGTCGTGCTTTTCACTGTACACGTGTGACGAGGGCCTACCAGGTCAATCCTTCGATCGAGCTATCGGCAACATTTACTCCAAGTCCTTCGATTCATAATACATTTCTTATTAACCTCGAAGTGTCTAATGTGTATTCGACACCTATGCGGATCAGGCAGGTTACTGCTGTTAGCCCTACTTGGGAGTGCCACCATATTGCTGCACAAGTCTCATCGTAAGTCCCCAATGTATCCTTATTACTGACGCTAAACGAAACCAATCAGTATATCATTACAACCTGCGCAGCTGACTAGTATGTCTTTCAACGCAACCCCTTTAGGTTCCACTGCCTCCATAGAAGCCACAACTTCCTTTGTCTCGAGGACGCTAGGCGATGGTTTATACGGACGCAGCATTGGACCTGAGGATCCACCCTCCCTGGATCTAGCCTGCCATCATATCTCTGCTGTAAGCTGCTGCTTTCGGACAAACCGTCCACATTACTGAGTGTCCTTCCTAGTACGACTCGTGCATATCGATGCATGATCCCGCGCTCTCGTGCCTCTTTTTGTCGGAAAAGGGGAGGATCACTGCCAATTCCATAGCTCGATCACATCCGCATATCCCAGCTACCACTCATCCTCGTATTTTTCCTCTCTTCAATCCCCTTGCTGTGGATCTTTTGGTATTCTGGGAAATACCCTCTGAGCAACGGACGGGTTTTGTCCTACTTTCAGGCTTAAACCTCGGCGCAGGTCATGCTGCCCTTCAAGAGGTTATCGCGAATGTAGAGAGTGCAAAAGCCAAGCAGAGCATGTATGCAGAAACCCAGCGCGAGAAGATGGAGATTTTGCAATCGATTCGTGATAGCGAATGGAATGTTGAGATGAATCCACTAGTCGTAACAATTCAAGAAGGTGTTGTGGAACACGACTTCAGCCAAGGGTACGTCATGTCATTTGGTCCGGTCTTCTATGCTCAGTCACATCAGATTCTGTCTCGCTCCTGTAAAGTTCTCACTAAAGAATCATTCATTAAGCCATCCATCCCGCTTTGTGGTCAAATTTGCTGCTATGAGCGAAGACCAGTTTGAACAATCGTGAGTAATTTCCCTAGCTCGCTGCAGTTCCTTGCTCATATACAGGCAGTGATCTCCTTCCACCGCGTTATACAGGGAAACTTAGTATTCGAGGCTTACTGCGACCTTTGCAATCGACGATCATAGAAACAAAACTCTGGGTTTCCCGTCCTGGGACGTACGCGCTCTCCGGTTGGCAAGTTGAAACAATTGTCGGAGAGCCTAATCAATCTGCATGGCGTACAAGACATCGTTATGTGCAAGGACCTCCCTTGGACCATCACCCGCGTATGATAGTAACAGACATTCGGTAGACTCAACGCGCCCAATAAACATCTATAGCACACATAGAATGAAGGCGATGATGCAGCATATTTGACAAGTTAGACTAGAACGAATGATTAGAGTTTGGTATACGTTCAGCGCTCAAGCCTTTTCAGCAGAAGACGCTGCGCGTTCTCGTTCCTTTTGCTCTCGTTCCTTCTTTACTGCGGCAAGGCGGAGCCTCTTCACGTTAATGTTGAAGTATGTCTAGTAAGAATAGCTCAGACTTCTGCCAAAACGGAAACGAAAGAGGGACCCACTCCGAGTGCGAATTGGATAGCGTTGAAGAAGGGAACCCAGAGCTACAACTGTGCCTCAGCCTTGTCAGCGATCAACGCGCACAGATGCACCCACCTCGACCGGAATGAACTGCTGGGCAATCACCATCGACAGGGGCGAGACGACCCAGTGCACCTTGCAGAGAAGAGTCATGTGCTGCCACGCGCAAAGAAAAAGAGGTCTCACTCGTATGACCGCAAAGAAGCCCGCTCTGACAGTCCGGACGACGTCCTCGACGGACTTGGCACCGTTGATCACCGCCATCGAGGCCAAGAAGGCTACCGACACGTCAGCCGCGCGCTGCGCGGGCGGGGCGCACACTGACCGGATGTTTGGACGGGCGCGACGAGCAGGTTGCTCGCGAGCAGCTGTCCCAGCCTATACTTGAGCCCGGACTTGCCGGCGAACGCCCTCTGGAGGAGGCCGACGAGGAAGTGGCCGAGCGGGGCGGACACGAAGAAGCCGTAGAGCGCCATCTTGAACGCTTTGGCGTCGATGTGCAGGCGCGCGAGGGCTTTGGACACGGCGGGGGCATTCATGGGTGTCGGCTTTGGCGGAACACCTGCAACGATGGATCCGATGACCTCCTGGAGGAACGAAAACGTCGCTGTGATGCCGTGTCAGTGTACGGATGCCTGCTAGATGCGATATCTCAACCTGACGTTATCGCCTTGGTGCGCAGAGGGTTTTTGGCGAGGTGAACAATATACTGGGCCAGCAAGGGGTGCAATGGCGCCTTTGGTGAAACTGGTGCACTCATGTGTAGACAGCGTTCAGGTTGAAACCTGCAAGCGCCTACCACTCACACAATCCAATACTGCCGCCGAGACATGGACACTGGTCTATTGTCTATGAATTAATTTGCATCCGATATTATTTCGCTACGATTGGATATCTATCACTGACGGCCCTTCACCCAAGCCTTGACAGTGTCCGCAAAAGAAACCATGCAAATCGTTTGCCAAATGCCGAGACCAATGCGAGGTGTAACACCCCGGTAGAGGCCCTTGATGCCGTTTTCCTTGTAGATGAAGCTCAAGGTGTTCAATATCGTCAACTTTTCGGGACGATTGGCGTTCGCAGCAGCCTTGGCCATGGATTGCATCTTGTGATGTGTCAGTTCCCTAGAGCTGCGTGTTAGAGACAACATACCTCAACACGGACGACTTCGATGGGTTGATTCCAAGTCGCCAGAGCACCACCGATCGAAGATGCAAGAATGCTGTCGGCCGCACTCAATTTTTCGTGTTCACCTTTGCCACGGACATTGCGAATCATTGACTCAGCCAACCGGGCAAAGCCCATGCTAAGTAAAACTTATCAACCAATGCGACGACGTTCTCAAGTAAACAACATACCGCGAGCCCCAGTTCGTACATTGACGCACCGCAACCGCGTTGACACCTTTGTTGATACCACGAATACCATCCTTGCGGTAAATGTCCATGAATACCTGGAAGGTTGATCGCTGTACACCGCTCGCAGCTTCTTTGTGTCGAGTGATTTCAACAGTCTTCATGCAAGTCGTGAAACCTATTAAGCAAATGTATCAGTAAACGCGAGCGTCCATTGGCAATCCAATAACAATGAAATGACCACTTACCCATAGTTGCATAAGCTTGAGCAACGCCACCGCACATACCACCCATAAGACCAGCTGCGGCTGGGCTGATGCCCATACTCACGGCACCAGCCTCGACTTCAGACGCAGTGAACAGCAAAACGGCGCCTTTCGTGGAAGCCTCTATCCATGCCTGAAAAATGGCGAGGTCAAAGATGGAAAGAAGAGAGAGATACTCGTGGGCGTACCCATGGTATAAGTCCTTGATAGAAACCAGAGACACCACCTCTAGCCCAGACAGCCTTCGTGGCCTGGACCATCGTCTGCGACCGGTTAGCAGCCATTTGGGTTTTCAGGACCTCCAAAGGCTGCCCCAGAGTCGTCACCTACGTGAAAAGGTCATTTGCGTGCACGCTGGTCGACACGTAGCGCGGACTTGCCTCCTGAAACGGTACAGAAACAAGTGAGAAACTTAACCAGAGAGGAACAGAAACAGCTACTGACAAACTAAGAGACGGAGAGAGAATAAGTTTGTGAGTGTCAGTAAGTTTGTTAGCAAGGTGGTGCACAATACCATGTTCATGATCCCACCTGCCGGACGACGTCGGTAAGTGAATGCGTCGTGAGTGTGTTGGATGTACATACCGACGGCAATGTTTGACCAGTTGACGCCCTTCTGGCCAGGTTCCTTTTTAATTGCCATCGTGTGCGCGTCGTCGGTGAGGGTGAGTGAAAGAAACAAAGAAATGTCGCGATCTTTTAGTACCCGAATTACTTGCCATTTACGGAAAACACAGACAACGGAACGACTAGCCGACTGTCGACACCGACCACCCGACTTGCCGAAGGATCCAGGAGCCAAACGACTCTTTATTACGCGTCCAAAGTACACATCAGCTGACTGATTAGAATCTCCATGCATGCATAACTAGGGGTAGGTATGTAATAGGGAAATAGAGTATAAAAACCATCCCAAGGAACTGCGGCTCGGCGACGGAATAGTGGTGCAGCTCCGGAATTGATATGAGGGCCATGAGAAAGGGGAATGAAAACCGCACCGAATCCACGAGGCTAGCGAGACTGTGCAAAGTGCAACGGCCGTTGGGCATTCGATCAGGGCGTTGCCGATTTCAGTGCGGCATCTAGGTCTGCTTTCAATCTGCAAGAAAACGTGCAGGAAGCGGTCAATAAATTAGTTCAAATAAAAACGGTCCGGTCAAATCAAAAGATGCATGACACAAAAAGATGTACAACGAAGATCGCCACGACGAAGCAACGCGATTAAATAAAATCAAAAATCACGGCCAGCGCAATCACTACTCCGAACAAGCTCTGCAGTCCAAAAACCTTGACATACCGAGTGATCGAATCTTGGCTTTCCTCTTGTTCTTGCTCAAGATATTGGATTTCCATTGATTTCCGGGCAACATCTTGCTGAACTTCGTCCAACCGTGTTTGAAGTGTCCCAACCTCCACCCTCAGCCCTCTAACAGCACGATCGTGTTCAGCCTGTAGGTCGTGCATGTTCAAATTGTGTGCTTCGTGAACCTTCTGCAGTTCGTCCCGTGTCACGGTCGTGGCAGACGCATGGACAACGCCGTTGCTTCTTGGGGACGCAGCGGGTTCTACAGCAGCCAGTTGAGCCCTCAACGTGCCAATTTCACCCTCTAAATCGGAGAGCGATAATGCTAGCTCGGATTTCTGGGCAGCCAAGGTGCTGATCTCCCCGTCGTGGATGGAGCGAGTTTTCATCACTTCCTCCACACGAATACGCGCAGCCTCCTCGAGTTCCTTGGAGTGGTTCGTCGACATCTCTGAGAGTGACTCCTTTGTAACAGCCAGAACGTCGTTGAGCATGACATTCTCGTCCCGGAGGGTGGAAATCTCCCTGATGAGCCGGTCGATCTCAGCTGCTTGATCGGTATTGGCAGAGAATGCGGTAATGTTGGCACGCGCATCCTCAAGCTGTGTCCTCAAGCTCTCATTTTCGGCACGTGAGGTATCCAAGGAAGCCTTCGCCTTGGAGAGGTCGTCTTGAGTAGCGCGAAGCTCGAGTGACTGGGCATTGAGTTTCTTCTCCATGGCACTGACTTGAGAGTCGAGGGCAGCTACATGCTCTGATTGGAGACCGTCTAGGGTAGATTGATGAGCAGCACGAAGTTGCTCAATGGTTGCTTGGGACTCGGCACGTAACACCTGGAGGTCCTGACCATGTACTTCTCCCGCCTCATTCTGTATATCGAGTCAGGCAATACAATCGGCCGAAGCGAATTACTTGCCTTGGCTTGCTCGAAGGCTTCCTGAAGAAGTTGGGTGTGTTCAGCCTTTACGGCATCTACCTTCGCACCATACTTCGCCTCCTGGGCCTGTCGGGAGTAAATGTTATCAAAAAGTTGAATGCATACAAAGGGTTATCCTCGCCTCAAGCTCTGCGGCAAGCTGCTTGATTTCTTCGGACAGCTCGATATGCTTTGAGAGATATGATTGCTCGGCTTCTTCCATCTCCTGTTCGTATGCTTCAGCGGATGCTTGGGCTGTTGCCCTTGTTTCATCGTGGGCAGCGTGGGCGGTAGCAAGTTCGGTCCTCAACGTCTCAATCTCGGAAGCAGCCTTGGCAAGATCAGACTTGATGAGGTCAACCGCATTGGCATGCAGTAAAGCAGCATCGTCAGCCTTCTTAGTGCTTTCCGCATCCCGAGCTGCGGCATCGCGTAGGACTTGCTGCGTGGCAACGACAGC
>JBBPOH010000587.1:0-12007 GCA_038091335.1 Phylloporus arenicola | reverse complement strand
GCTACCACACAGACTATGCAAGGCACATGTCTTGGAAGAATTACCTTTTGGCTGGTCCCATTACCCACTGGTTTCCGTTCAATCACCTGTTCTTCCATCTCGTGAAATTCGCCATGGCAAAACAGATGTCCACGGTCGACAATGCGGAAAAGTTTTTGCGGCAATATATTTTTGATAAGATGGATGAGGCAGAGAAGGACGAGTTTACTCGGTGGAGGACGAAAGAGGGGATCGCAGAGGGTGAGACGGAGAGGCGGTTTGCTATGAATGCCGTGCGCAGCGTGGCGAGATCTTGGGAGGGTTTCAAGCTCGTGCCCTTTGTGCTGCACTCGGACTGGGGATTTAGGCCGGATGCGTTGGACGAAGAGCATTCTCGTCCGTTTGTCGTGCTGGTGGCATGTCGTGGGGATAAAGAAGCCCCCGTGGCTTGGACGCAGTATCTGGCGACCACTTACCAGAACACCAAGGTCATCACTCTTGACGGTGGACACATTAGCGTGCTGTACCACCTCGAAGAAGTTTGGGCAGAGTTCCTAGCTGGAGTAGAGTAGACTGGTATCGCTCAGGTGCAATCAAGAGATCGGGTTTACAAGGTATCGCAGAACAAATCGATAAGGAGGTAACAAAGAGAGGTATCGCAATTAGCCAATAAATGAAAGCACTGTCGATCAAGCATCCAGTTCCAATTCTCTTCTGATTATCTCCCTCACTTCCCTGATACCGCCTGCCTCCCGCTTAACTCTGCGGGGGCTGCGGGTAAGTAACTGTTTCGCACTGTCCAAACGCGCTTTCGATCCTGGGCTGGCAGGCGGGACACTTCCGAACAGTTTCGACCCAGGGCTAGGGGGAGGGGCCAATTTCTTTGGCGATGACTTTGTTGGACTCGACAGATCCTGGCTTTCGACAGTGTCTGAGGTCGACGTCGCAGGAGGCATCTCCAGCCATTCTTCGCCATTGATGTCAAGCGGTCTGAGGAAGAACGAACAGAGTGTCGTAAGAAGTTTCAGTGATTCGGAGGCTTCTGATGTCGACATTGGGACTGGGGAGGATTTCACGATGGCAGCCATGACCTCGCTAGCGGGGAGAGCTTTGCGTTTACGAGTGGTCGGTGTCGCGGTAGAACCAACGGGCGATGAAAACAACCTGAAAATATTCAATTGGCAGAACAATGATTGCTGGGCGTTTCACTTACATCCAGATACTTTCGGCAACGCCACCGAGCCGACCGAGCAAACAACGGCGTCGAATTTCTTCCTGGCCCATTTTCTGAATCTGGTCTTTGGTCAGTTTACCGCCAGGAACTTCAGCACTTTTGGCCTTGACTGGGGAGGACGTCAGTAATTTGAGACGGACGCGATCGTAAAGCGCTTGACGCCTGGAAGTGCTCGGAGTCGCTGGGGCAGTCTGTGCATCGGGACCGCGTTGGTGGATGGGAGTCGTAGGGAGGGCGTCGGATTCATCAGATTGCAAACGCTTACGAGCAGGTGTTTGTGGAGTGAGGAGACCTGCAAGAGGATCGACACGTTTGGATCGAGAAGACGGCGTCTGTGGGAACAAAAGGGATGTCTTGGATGGAGAGGTTTCGCTGGAGTGAAGTTTCGCCATTGGGAAAGGAACAGGGAACTCGCGAGGTACGGCAGATTTTTTCGCAGGGAATTTGGAAGGTGAAGATGGACTGGCAGGCAACATGTTTGCAAGGATGGCAGCGCCCTTTGGAGATGCGGATGCAAGCGCGCGGGTGAGGGACGATGGTTGAGCGGTTTGGACGACGAGTTGCGGCAAGTCTGCCAGGGGCACGTCTGGGACCGGGGTGGTACCGGAGTGGTGCTAGAAAATAACGGTAAGCGGAGGAAAGAGAATAAGAGAAGAGGAGTACGTTGACCCAGGAATCAAGCTTTGCACGAAAGTCTGCGCGTCGTTTGTCTGCGTTGGCAGTCCACCGCGCCACCGCAGCCATGCCACCGATCATATCCTTGTCAATGTCCATTTCGACCTCAATGCCGATGCCATATACGGGAACGCGTTTTCCGGCGGACTTTGAGTAGTGGGAGGTGGGAGTGACGATGAAGCCCATTGCGCCACGAGTCCAGTCCTTTGGGGGAGGAACGAGGAAGGGGTTTGGATCATCCTCTGAGGGAGAAGGCGGGGGGAGTGCATCGGGGCCCCATTCCCAGATCCAGCAGAGACGTCTTAGATCGTCTTGATCGAATTTGGTGGTGAAGCCAGAGTAGGTGGCGATGGAGATGTGGTTGAGAACGTTGCGGATGATGCCCTGTTCTGAAGGGGATACACCGGAGGTTGCGAGGGCATGGGAGACGGCGTGCTGGAGGGCGGAGTGGATGTTGTTCAATCGTGAAAGGTGAGCTGGCAATGAACGTAGGTGTTTGTGAACAGAACGTGGAGGAGTGGGTGGCCTGTGGGAGGTGAGTACGAGGAGGAGGAGGAGGAGGAAGAGACATACGCGATTCTGCGTCTCTTTGGCGTCGACGCGTCGTCTGAGCTCGCGTCGGCGCGTCTCTTTCTCGGGGAGACGTTCAGGGAGGCGTAGAGAGACATGAATGTGAAAAGTGCAACGAACAAGTCGCGTGTGTGATCGGAACACGTGCACGTGATCATTCCCACGGGGTGTGTGGCATATAGGCTGTCCCAAGACGCTTGATGGCCCTATGCAATGGACGACCATCCACTGTAAGTCTTGTGCGTTCCCGTCCAGTCCAAGCTCACCCAGCACATACCAGACGCAGCTCTCTCCTTCGTCTGTCATGTGTGTCTTTTCTTCTCGTCACCGAGTCATGCCAATACTGTACTTTAGCCGAAATTGACGCCTCCCTCGCCAAGGAGCATGACTACATCGCCAAACTCACAGAGCTCTCAACCAACTTGAATGCCTTCACTGACGCCTACTCCCGCTCTCGCGATGACAACGCTCTCAAAGATAAAAAAATAACTGCCCTCGAGAACGAACTTCAAGCTTTAAAGGTTTCATTATTCCCCTCCTTCCCCTCCTCCTCTTACCATTTCTTTACAGGGCCACGAGCAACGTGTCGTCTGTCTCCTCGATGGTGATGGAACTATCTTCTCTCCCGACTTGATCACACTGGGACAGGAAGGCGGCCTCGAGGCTGCCAGGCTCTTGAATGAACAAGTGCGCTTCCGCCTCGTGGCCGACCTCGGCCACGAAAAATTCCACATCTGGGTCTATTTATTTTACAACAAACGTGGTCTCCTTGAAACCTTTGGAAGAGTCGGCCTTTCGGCCACAAGATTAAAGTTTGATGATTTTATCATTGGCTTCAATCAAGCTTCCGAGCGCTTCCTCATGGTTGACGTCGGCGGAAGCAAGGAAGCTGCAGATGCAAAAATTAAAGGTCACCCCTCTCGTTTCACTTTTTAGACGTCACGTCATGTAATCCACTCTAGTTCATCTCCAAGATAATATTCGCCTTCCCCAGACACAACGAATTCTATTTGGAGGCACGTCTCTTCCCTTTCCCTTCCTTACTCCACTCACCTCTTCTCCAGGATCCCACGACAATGGATACGTTAATATCCTTCGTTCCGTCATTACTGACGGTTTCCGTTTCAAGCTCATTCTAATGCCTGGTTACTCCGAAGTCGCTCTCGACATCAAAGCCCTTGGGCTTCCCGAACTTCGCGTCCCAAATTTATTCATCCCTTCCAAACTTGTTCCACCTTCTTACACATCCATTGCATTAGGCCCTCCTCCTGGCTTACCCACCACTCCCAGGTTACCATCCCAGAACCCCCAGATATCTAATTCAGTTACCCCAGCTCAGGCTCCCAAAGATATTTCCAACATGATTCCCAGACGTGACTCAATTCATAACTATAGTTATAAATCAGCACTGCAATCCAGCCGCAGTGATACCGCAGTGTATGAACCCAGCGATAGCAGCGGTGGTTCCCCAGATGCAAATGACGCCCACCCTGCGCAACTCATTCAGTTTACACGCAGGGCGTCGTCGCCAGGGAGACAACGGCGCCTCAACCCCAAATTAGTTGAGTTCATACCCTTGTGCCAATCTCCGACTAACAGTGCGTCCTTCACCCCCTTATCAGCCCTTATCGAAGCGTTTGTTTATCCTCATCCGTTATTCATACTGGACGTTGATGTGACTCCAGATATTCCGGCACCTTGTACCCTCTTTTACCTTCAACAATGCCGACATGGTTCGGACTGCAAATATGGTCATGATTATATTCTGGAAGACGAACACTATGAAGAACTTAGGACGAATGCCAAAAAGACGCCGTGCAAGGTCACCAATGAGGGTTTGTTCTCTTCCGTTTGCCTCTTCCCAGGGTCATTCATCTGTCTCCACAGGAGGGCTCTGTGCATGGGGCGATGAATGTGTTTATGGGCATGTCTGCCCCCAAGGAACGACGTGCTACTTCCTTAAATTGGGGAACTGCAAATTCAAAGCTCGTGAGTGTTCATTTAGGTCATGGGACAGCTCTCTGAGATGTTGTATAGCCGGAATGCACCGTGGAGGTTGAGTGCACGCTCGTCGAGGATGCGGCGTTAAGTGTTGTTGAACGGTCGACAATTGAAATGTTACCCTGCTCGCCAAGCTATTTGTACATATATGAGCTTCACCAAATCCTTTTGTTTGTTTCTCAGGGCTCAAACGCGGCGAACACGTCAGTGCTGATGCGAACTTTCCATTGACGTACACGACCCTCTGCTCTGATTCGCGGACTGGCTGGAACTGAGATCTGTGCATCGCCAGGTTCGCTTAATTCCTCGTCTACTGAATCCGTGTCTAGCTCGCGCCAAAAATGCTTCCCTTATCGGCTGGCGCAAGAACCCCCATCTAGCCTGATTAACTACTCATATATTTGCTGGTCATCGTCCTAGCTTCCATTCTTTAAAAGGGACCGCCCTCCTTTCGCCCGCCATTTTCCTTCCACCCCGCCTGCCTTTATTATGGCAACTCCCCAGGCCACAGAGGTTAGCCAGCAGGCTTGGTAAGTGCAGTAAATACAGAATATTATGCTACTGGCGTTGATTTAAATGTCTCGTGTTCTTCTTCAAGGGACGAGACGATCACACGACTGTTGAGTATGTCCTACACATGAAACCCCACTTTGGACAATCTGACCCGGCTCGCCAGCCCTCTCTTCGACGACAATTAAACGAAATATCGATCTGGAGAACCGTCTGGCGGAGCTAGAGGTCGAGCTGTTAGTGTGGAAGCAAGCTCACGCTACGGCGCTCGAGAGTGCAGAACGCGAGGCAAAGGCTCTTAAAGGAAGACTTGCCTCTCTTAACAGCCAGATTGCATCCGTGGAGTCCTTGATGGTTTGCTTTTCCCCTCAACATCTTGACGGACTGGGTCTTATCGTCACTCCCGAACAGAGCCAGAACCTGTTAATTCTCTGCGTCATCGACGGCGATGCCTGTGTGTTTACCGAGGATCTCCTTAGGCAAGGGCACGAAGGAGGTCGCCAGGCTGCCCAGCAGTTGACCAAGGCAGTCGCCGACTACTTGACCAGCGAAGATATCCTTGCTCTAGGACGGCTGTCCTTTTGGATTACCATTTATTATAATAGGATAGGGCTCGCCAGCGTTCTCGAGCGCCACCAAATCTGCACCCCTGAACAGCTGGAAGCTTTTACGATGGGCTTTAGCCAAGCGTCCCCAAGATTCTTACTTGTGGATGTCGGGTATGGCAAGGATGCTACATTTACGAAGATAACAGGTCTGCTGCATGTTTTCTCCGTTCCGCAATCTTCACTTAACTCGGGATTGAAGAACATCTGCAAACCTACATTCGTTTTCCACAGACGCAGCGGATTTTCCTCGCTGGTAAGTCACCTGGTCACAGTATGCATGAGCAAGCGATTGACGGGGGAACAGGTGGTTCCGATAGTGCCTATGCATCTACGATTGCTACCCTCCAGAGTGATGGTCTGGCAGGCAAATTGGCATTCCTTGAAGCCTTCGGTGCTCGCGCGAACCAGTCTCCACGATTCCGCTTGCCTACACTATATGTCGACAATCTATTCATGACCCAGCAAGCCAACTCGCCTTTGAGCGCTACTCACCACCCTCCTCCTTTGGATTTGAGTGGCCTCAGTCCCTCTCATATGAGTGGTGGTTTGCCAACGCCCCGTTCCCCTCCCGGCGGACCAACACCCTCGAGTGGCAAGTTGATTGACCCAAACCTGGCGAGTATTGATGTATGGTACCCGATTGCTGTGTTAATTGTTGATTCTTCGCAGCCGCTTCACAAACGTCAGTCGGCAGTCTTTGTTTAGGCGCACTGAACTAACGGACATTGGAGTAGACTCCCCTCCACCCTGTAATGAATTTTACCTGATGTCCTGCACTAAAGGCGTAAGCAAGCAATCTTACTAACCGTTAGTCTGACGCAGACATTCGCCTACAGGGGACCTGCAAATACTCGCATGACTACGTCCTGACCCCGGATCAACTAGCGACTTTGGCTTCCAATGCCAAGAAGGCGCCCTGTAATTTTCTAAAAAATGGTTTTTAACCCAATGAAAAACGTGGCATGTTTACTTATACATTCTATCAGGCCTTCAATGCCCGTATGGCGATCGGTGTTGCTGGGGTCACACTTGTCCGAATGGTTCTAGATGCTTTCATCTGAGCAAAGGCAAATGCTGGTTCAAAGGCGGTGCGTGCATCCCATGATTTTAGGCTATGCGTGTACTAAGCGAGGCGCATCTGATCAGAGGGGATGCATGACGTTTCCTCGCTGTCGTTGTCCAGCCCTTGATGCCCTTTAGTAGTTTGCGAGAGCCTGTGCCCTCGCGTGTTGCGTGTACTCGAGTATTGGGATCCCCCTTTCGTGCTTTTAAGGCGCCACTCTTTTTAGCTATCATATGTACCGTCGTGGTTATACCCCACTTTCACTCGTTTCTTGACGATGTAGGATTGACTGGATTTCTTGGTTTTTTCCTTCTTGCGATAGCAATTTAGACGTAACGTGGTGTCATAACAGCCGTGTGAAATCAATGATAACGACTAGCAACGCAGCGTCAATGCTCCTTGCTACTCTTGCACTCACCCGCTGAGCATGGCTTCAGTCAGTCCCCGCCCTCGCTCGTCCTCGACCGACTAACTAAATCCACATCCAGCACGACGAACAGGACGATCTCAAACCATCTGCCACCCCAGGTGCGCCATGCGCTACCCGCCCTAGCGCTGCAGGGCCATCTGATCCTGATTTTAAGGATACAAACCTGGTGCTCCAAAGACCGCCGAAGAATATGCTAAACTGGATGCCGAAGACGAAAGTCTTGCGCGTTGGAAAGCCAGTCTAGGCATCGTCCCAGGGGCACCCTCTGGAGACATCAATAAACCAAAGGTAACGTTTGCACATGTCCTCTAGATCCCACTCATGCGCAATGCACGTTTCTATCAGGTCACCGTCCTGACTCTCGAACTAGATTCGCCCACACTCCCTCCAGGGAAGAAGCTCGTTTTCGACCTTGCAGACACGGCAAAGCTTGCGGACACCAAGAAGAACCCGATCTGCATTAAGGAGGGTGTCGAGTACAAGTGTGTATCATCCCACTCGCTGTCATCGCGTGTCTCATCCCTTATCAGCGTGCGCATCACATTTAAAGTGAACCACTCGATCATTTCGGTATGTCTGGCGATTGCGTGGATATCGGCGTGGATATGCTCATGGCGAATACCAGGGCGTCCGTTATGTGCAAGTCGTCAAGAGGGCCGGTCTCAAGGGTGAGAACCCATTTGTTATGCGTGTTTGATGATCCGTTGATCGATCTGCGTCCAGTGGACAAATTAGAGCAAATGCTTGGCTCTTATGGCCCGCATCCCCAGGGAGAAGCATACACCAAGAACTTTGATCCTGAAGAGGCGCCTTCAGGTATGGTCGCTCGCTCAGGTTCATACAGTGTAAAGAGCCGCGTCGTTGACGATGACGGCGGGGTCTATGCTGGTACGTCCTCCCGATCTTTGCAAGCATGCTCAAGACCTGATGCTCTGAACGCCCAGACTGGGAGTGGAGTTTCAAACTTGCAAAAGAGTGGTGAATAGTTGGTGTTGGCTTTTTAATTGGCTCCATCATTCTCGAGGATCCTTTGGCATATTACAATTCCGTCTTGTCCTGCATGTAATCCCTTCATCTTTTGTTAACTCTTTCTGTATGTCTAAGAAACGCGTCTGGTTGTTACCCGTTCCTGTTTGTGTACTACCGCGACATGCTGGCAAACAGACTCGCCCAGAAATCATTGCGAACAAGCTCGCTGTCGTGGTCTACACGAAACTTGGTTCAAAATGCCTCCTTCTCAGCGAGAGCGATCGCGCTCTACTCGCCAAAGCCTCTCGTTCGTTATACCTCCACCGCGACGCCTCCGACGACATGGATCGACCGATTTCCAGCTCGTGTACGCCCGTACGTCTATCTAACCAGGATCGACAAACCTATAGGCACACTCTTGCTCTTCTATCCCTGCGGTAAACGTCCTTCTGCGCCGCTCGTCCTCTCTTTTTAATGCCCTACCAGCGTGGTCCATCACAATGGCTTCCTACGCGCACGCAGCGCCGTTCACGACCTCGCTCACCTATCTCGGTTTGTTTGGTATCGGCGCGCTCGTCATGCGCGGCGCTGGCTGCACTATCAACGACATGTGGGACATGCACCTCGACAAGGCAGTCGGTCAGCCCCCTCCTCCTCCCCACCAACGCGTCCTGACGCTGCCCCAGACAGGACGCGCAACCGCCCGCTCGCGCGCGGCGACATCACGCGCCGCCAGGCGCTCGCTTTCCTCGCCGGCCAGCTCACCCTCGGGCTCGGCGTCCTCCTCCAGCTCAACACGTACAGGTGCGCCCCGCGCGGCCCCCCTGTCTCGCGCTGACGCCCCGCAGCATCCTCCTCGGCGCGTCGTCCCTCTCGCTCGTCGCGGTCTACCCGCTCATGAAGCGCGTCACGTACTGGCCGCAGGCCGTGCTCGGTGCGTGACACACACCCCGCGCGGACGGCGCGCTAACGTGGTCCAGGGCTGGCCTTCAACTGGGGCGCGCTCCTCGGCTGGTCCGCCGTCGCGGGCGTCGTCGACTGGCACGTCTGCTTGCCCCTCTACGCGGGAGGGGTATGCTGGACGTTGGTGTACGATAGCATCTATGCGCACCAGGCGAGTCGCGCGTCTGACGGGAGGCAATCGTCTCATGTGTCCCTTTTTTACAGGACAAGACGGACGACGTCAAGGTCGGCATTCGGTCTACGGCATTGTTGTTTGGTGAATATACCCGACCCATTCTAACTGCGCTCTCCGCGTCGACCATGACATTTATCAGCTATGCTGGCATGTTGAATGGCCAAGGCGTACCATTCTATCTTGGGGTGTGTCTTGGGTCGGCACAGCTCGCTCGGGTGCTTCTTTCAACAAATTTTGATAGCCGAGAGAGCTGCTGGCGCGGCTTCGTCGGCTGTGGATGGTCTGGATTCTGGATATGGTTGGGGACTTTTGTTGATTATGCGACTATGGTGACCGACCTTTGAATTATCCTAAACAGCTTCATGCATTCTATGTGCCAACAATTATAAGCAATGCTAAAAGTACATATCTAACTAGTGAGAAGCAATATACAGTGCAAAGTACAAAACAACAGATCATGCCACCATCTTCCGAGTCTTAAGCCAACCGTTAAATGTCACAACACCGAGTACCCAACAAAAAGCAAAGCACGTAATCGCAACTGCGACATTAAGGAACATCATCATGTCTATCCACGGATCATGATCAGAATTTACTCTAAGCGAGCAAAAAATATAACTCACCATCACGCCCTTTCCTCATGGCTGCGAGTGTAAGCTCTTCGGTGCTGAACATAAACAGCAGACCGCCGCATGCCACGAAAAAGCTTCCTAGGGCTTCCGTGGGTGGCCGAGAAGGAAGCACGGACTTGGGAGGACCAAGCCAAAGGAAAAAATATGTTAGGCACCTAATCACCGAAAACCCGACCAGCAGCCAACCCCAGAGTTGATGAACTTGGACCTGAACACTTATTAAATATCGCTGAACACAAATACCTAGCCACACCACACCTGGAAGACGTAAGCTTGCGCATGAGCGCTCATGGCAGCACCTGTGACACCGATAACGAGGGCCGGGAATGGGTTAAAGCTGAACCTGTAACTAGATGGCTCTGCAACAGTAATCTGTCCTGATGGGGAAGCAGCTGCAGAGGCTGCAAGCCAGCGCCGTACACGCCTAGATTCTAGACCCATCCCAACGAGACCCGCAAACCAAAACATAACCTTAAGACAATTGGCGTTGGATGTGAAACTGTAGGTAGTGAGTCTACGTACCGCTATGCTGATATGCTGTACCTGCTTTGTCGTGTAAGGAGCTCCCGGTTCGATCCCAAATCTCTCCATCCAGGTGTTGGAAATTCCATACAGAAATATGACAGTGGATTCCACGAATTCCGCCGAGATAGTGTTTCCCATGGGAGAAATATTCCACGCCCAACCCATCTCCGCGTGCGAGCCCAAGAAACGAGCAAAAGTGAATAAACCATAGCACCAAAATATTCCACCCTCTGGAAGATGATTAGGAGCCGACAACAAAATATGGGCAGATTTTGTCTTACTGATGAGATGGGCGAGGCACCCATTAATGTAGCTTTCGCGACAGCCACCTGTGTATATGACAATCCCAGATAGGACCATTGCAAAACCGGCGAATACGAGGAACCTCTCAAGAGTAGCATATACGGCCTGTAGGACGCGGCGGACCAAAGGTTGTTTAGGACGAGACATGGGGGTGACTACGATATCGCGAAGGGTGTCTTCAGAATGCCTTGAAGATCGCGGCGAGTCGGCGTCAAAGACAATCTCGTTGCACGAAGAAGACATTTGTTTGGGGTCATCATACTCATCGGGCACTTCCGAGACGAGCCCAGAATACTCTAATGAAGAAGGATACGTGTCTTTGGGGCCTAATACCACTGAGCGCCAAAATCCCTTGACTGAAAATTTCGAAGGAGTAGTAGCGAAAGCATAGAGACGAGTAAAGAAGGCGGCAGTGTCAACAGCGGATAAAATTAGGCTAAGAAGCAAGACCACATAGCCGTGGGAGGAGTGGGTTGAACCCTCATACCTAGTGGGCGACGGTGAGAATGATGGGACAAGGTTACGGCAGCAATCACTTACATATGGGGAGTGAGTTTCCTGTACAGACTGCTGGTAGCGCAACCGAGGGCGGCGAAGGCATAGAATGAAACCATGACCAGGCCATGATAAGAATGTTTTACAGCGCGGAGGGCAATTCCTGAGGGGAGATGAACGGGAAGTAGGTGAATAACAAAGAGAGCACACCTGCGGGGAGTGCGACGAAGAATGCGAGGGACATGAAGACAGCATGGAGTGTGATGAAACCTGGGTAGCGTGCAACGTTGGGATCGCGATCCTCGATGTCTATGGACCAATAAGATAGGGGAGTGGGAGGATGCCATTTGAGGATCTCGGTCTCGTTGATCTCAACCTGCATGTGGGCGTCGTCTCGGACATGAATGGATAAGCCTGGGGCGGGTGAGGCGCATACGGATAGGGGGAAGATGATAAGCACGAGGAGGATCGCAGGGAGGAGCGCGGATGCCAGAGCGGAGGGCCGCATGGCTGGGCGGGATGGAGGGCGGGAGAGTAAGAGAGGCGAGGAGGAGGACAAGCGATGCTTATGAACGTTTGGTGTCGGACAGCATGACTCATGACAAAGCTTATTGACGTCAGCTTTGCCGACGACCTCTTCCATTTTTGGAAGGTAGTAATACTATGTCTTGACCATGTCGAAACCTAGCCGAGAAAAGAGGCTCATCCTCAAAATTGACTGGTTCATCCTGTCCTATTGCTGTCTCATGGTGCGAATAATGTCTACCTTTGCACCGCTGACAGAGATGCCCAACCACGACTCAGTACTTCACAAACTGTATGTGCTTTCCTTTTATTCCCGACGCTCGATCATGTCATCTTCTGTCAGACCTTGA
>JBBPOH010000586.1:0-12024 GCA_038091335.1 Phylloporus arenicola | reverse complement strand
AAGGTTGTTATTTCGCTTGGTGGTTTGATTTCAAACACCAATCATTTTTCAAACTTTGATTCGGTTTTTCCGTCTACACCTACTCCCTATACCCAGACTGAAGCTTTTCATGCTTCATTCCAGCCTTCGCTGAGATATGGTGCAGTTCCGGATGTTCCGGTTTCTTCTTACCCTTCACACGAAGGAGTTGCACCTCTACAGGATAGAGTTCTGGTTCCATTTCCAAGACCAGTAGATGATGATATGGAGACCTTCTTTGATGAAGAGAGCAATGAATTCCTTTGCTACTATCTTGGTGATTTATCACCAAAGGGAGATTTAGCACCATCTGAGTTTTCTAAAACTCATTGGATGATTGATAGTGGTTGCACCAACCATTTAACTCCATTTCTTGATGATTTTGTTCATCTTGGATCGGGCAAATGCTCTGCTACTATTGCAAATGGTGGTACTGTTGAAATGTATGGGCCTGGAACGATCATACTTCAACAGGTCAATGGTAATAAACCATCCACCATTGTCAAACTAGAAGATGTCTGGTATACTCCAAAAGCTACCAACAGATTGTTATCAGTTACAGCGTTAACGCACTACGGCTTTCGCTGCGAGATTACAAAAACAGGGTCTATGATCTGGGACAAGAGAGGATGTGTGGTAATTCAGGCTACTGCCTCATCACCCACTAATAGCCTTCACTGGTTTCAGTCATCTCTGATTACTCCAGTTGTTGGCCTTATCGCCTCTCTTGCGGATGACAAGTCTTATCAGATTTGGCATCAACGTTTCAGTCACACCTCTTGAAATGCTTTGTGCCATGCGCACACCCACCTTTCTGGTGTTCCCTCCTTAACTTTATCTTCCGAGCTTCCGCCTTGCAAAGGCTGTGCTATTGGAAAGATGCCGGAAAGATCCTTTCCAGGATCTGAGAAGCGGGCAACATGCCCACTGGCTCTGGTACATACTGACCTTGTTGGTCCTATGCCTATTGAACTGCGCTCACACGTGAGGTATATTCTCACTTTCATTGACGATCAAACAGGGTATGCTCTGTTGTCTTTCTTGCGGGTCAAGTCAAACACTTTGAAGCACTTCCAAAACATGGTTTCTTGGGCTGAGACCTTTACTGGTCACAAATTAGCCTCTGTCCGTTCAGACCGTGGAGGAGAGTTCATGGGTCATGAATTTCAATTGTTCCTCACTTCCCGAGGTGTGACCCATCAAATCTCCATTTCCCACATGCCTCAGCAGAATGGTCGTGCTGAGAGATTTAATAGAACCATATTAGAAAAGGCAGAGTCCATGCGCCATCATGCCTGCCTTCCCAAAGCATTCTGGCAGGATGCTGTGGAGATATCTGTTCACATTTATAACAGACAACCCATGCGACGTCATGAGTGGAAAACCCCTATTGAGTTATTCAAGGGAGATGGCAAGAAACCAGATGCTTCTTATTTCCGAGTATTTGGAACTCATGCCTATGTTTATATTCCTCTGGAACAACGGCCGGACAAACTGTCTCCCAAATCTGAGGAAATGACATTTATTGGATACGAACCGAACACGAAAGGATGGTGTTTTTGGTCAAAAGCTAAGCATCAAGTTGTGATTGCTACTAATGCTACATTTGATGAAAACTATTTTCCGCACTGTTCTAAAAGTCAAGAAGACGGACCTGCCCCTATTCCTATTCCGAATGATCAATCTGATAGTGAATCAGAGAAATCCTGATCCAAATCTCCGGATCGAGAGCATCAACTCCAGATCCCTATTCCTAGAGGAAATTCACCTCCACCAGGCAATCTTCCTGATAGCAATCATGGTGGTGCATGGTCACCTCCACAATCTCCATCTCCTCCACAGAGACCCTCATCACCTTTGTTCTCAGAAGATTCTTCCTTAGAGTTACCGTCACCAGCTAAACCTGGTGTTAAACGAGATCGCCCTGACTCTGGTTATCGTGCTAAACGCGAAGATTCACATCAGCACAAACGATATCTCATATCTGACTCTCCACCTACATCTTCCGATGAAAATCGAGAATGGTTAATACCAGACGACATGAAACGTAACTGGTTACCACCTAGACAATTGTCTAGAGAACCATTGGTGGAATTCAGAGCTAGACCTCATCAATACTGTCCTATGTTAGACGAGAGGTCAAACTTTCGTGAACCAGTGGAACAACGCAGATCTAATCGTATTCCACGACCAAGGTTCATTCCCGACAATGCTTATGGTCGTCGACCACCAGCACAAGTCAAGAGAGATATTGGACTAGGACTTGATCCTATTCAGGAGGAGGAAGAGGATCAGATGGAAACCAATCGAGAACAAATTCCCACTAATCAACAGGACGATGATTTGAACGACATGTATAGCAATGCATGGTTTCGTCATCATCTATCTCATGCGGTTGAAAGCGTAGATCGCATAGTGCCAAAACATTACCAAGATGTTCTTAAACTATCTCGAGACGATCAAAAGGATTGGCACAAAGCTATGCAGGATGAGATTAAATCTCTGAATGATAGAAAAGTTTGGGATCTTGTTGATCTTCTGAAAGGAAGGCAACCCATCAAAGGGAGATGGGTATTTGCCATTCATCCAGGAAATCGTGTAAAAGCTCGCTTTGTTGCGAAAGGCTTTACACAGATATTTGGAATAGACTACAAAGAAACCTTTTCTCCAGTTGCTTGGTTTGAAACTGTCTGTCTAATGCTGGCTCTAGCTGCTCTCCATGATTGGGAGATCGAAGCACTAGATGTCAAGACTGCCTTTCTATTTGGCGAATTAGACGAGGAAATCTACATGGTTCAACCCAAAGGCTTCGTAGTTCTGGGCCAGGAAACCAAGGTCTGTCGATTATGCAAAGCCATCTATGGCTTGAAGCAAGCAGCCCTTCAATGGAACAAGCTGCTCAATCAATCACTTGTCGAATTTGGATTCAAGAGATGTGTTTCTGATTCTGGAGTATATGTAAAGATTATTGGCAAGGATATTATTCTAATTATCATTTACGTTGACGATGCTTTATTCTTGGGCAGTAATAGGAAACAGATCCTCAATCACAAGAAACAGTTCATGAAGAAATGGGAATCCTGTGATCTTGGCGAAGCCAAAGAGTATCTTGGTATGCACATCACGAGAGATCGGAAGAAACAATCTTTGATCCTTGATCAATCAAAATACGCTAACAAGGTTGTTAAGCGTTTTGGTCAAGAGAACTGTAAGGGAACTGTTGTTCCTTTACCCACTGGATATACCCCACATCCAAAAGTTGGAGATGTTAACGCAACTCTTCGAGCTCGTTATCAATCCGTTATCGGATCCCTGCTTTATATTATGCTTGGAACCAGACCAGACCTTGCTTACTCTGTAATCAAGATGTCGCAGTATTCTTCTAATCCCACAGAAGAACATTTGCAGAAGGCGGTTCAAATCATCCGCTATCTTGCGCATTCGCAATCTCTCTGCATTACTTATGCTGCTTCCGGAAATCATTCCAGACTCATCGCTTACTCTGATACAAATTGGGCAGGAGATGTTAAAACATCTCGCTCTACCACTGGTTATGCCATGTTTCTGGCAAACGGTATTGTATCGTGGCTTTCACAATGACAAAAGAGAGTTAGACTTTCATCCACTGAAGCTGAATATTGCGGAATGACTGAATGTGCTAAGTAAATATAGTGGATTTGTAACCTCTTCGGAGAGATTAGGATTCCGGTTTCATGCATTCCTTTATGCATTGATAATCAGGGTGCAATATTCCTTGCATCTAATCCAGCACAGGAAGGTCGAACAAAACATGTTCGCATTCCACAACACTACATTCGTGAAGCTGTAGAACATGGTAAGTCGAACTATTCTATGTTCCCACCAATTCACAGTTCGCAGACATCTTCACAAAAAACCTAGGAAAGCTTAAATTCCTAGAGGGACGCAACAGTCTTACCCTTACACTGTTTCCATCATGAACAGTGAGGAGGAGTGTTGAAAATGTCAATGGTTCCGACTTCGGAACTGTGTTCCAATCGGAAGCACCGGAAGGTGTTTGACATATCCTAGTCATTCAACTAGAGAACACTGTCCATGATTGGCTGATATTCATACAGTATATGATTGGTTCTCCTTGTTCTTATCTGAGAACCTTTTGCCATTGGACGATAAGCTTTATTGTTTAGTAATACAATAGATAAGCTCATTTTACGCCATTGGCTACTATTGTTTCTATTGTTTCATTGTTCTCTCATATCTAGAACTACTGTACATATGTACAAACAATAGGTAGACACTACTTAAGGAGAGATGTTTAGCACATTCTCTCCCTCTAACGAATTCACTTCCACTTCGTTCCCACTCCAGTCAGTGTCCTTTTGCATCACTGAGAACTTGACTACCAGTCTATCGTTGACTATCCTAGTGAGTATTCCCACTAGAGCTTATTTCCTTTGTCCCTTCGCCCTTCGGAGTACCTTGTACTTCGAAATGTCACAGATCCTGACGCTGCCCTCCGGAATCATTTACGCATCAACCAAGTGCCAGCCCACGCTCACCTCTTCGCCTGGAAACACCCGAAAACCGGGCTCCACCCCCTCTCCAAGAGCCACGTCATCTCGTGCATCACAGCCATCACGAGACAACACAAGCTACCAGACGTCAAAGGGCATAGCCTCCGCATCGGCGGAACCCTACACTACCTCCTGAAAGGGATCCCCTTCGACGTCGTCAAAGCCATTGGTTGCTGGGCTGGGGACACCTTCACCAGCTACCTTTGGGAGCACACCCTCATCCTGGCGCCATACCTGCAGGCCAACCCAGAGATCTTTGAGACCTTTAGATGCATTACCATGCCTCCGATATGCTGAGTGAGTCTCACCCGCTCCTACTGGATGGGTACCAAGCTGCACTCAACACGTCGCGGTGCTCCTACCATCATGGGTTCACAGCTCACCTTGACCATCCACAGACCGGGCCAGCCTCTGGCCAAACCCTACGGGTTTTTCCCTACCCACACAAATCACACAGACGTCATCCTGGTGGTCATTGTGTAGCTCTACAGTACCTGCATGTACCTAGCCTCTGCCTTCAGTAACCTTTCTTCCTCCCCCCCCCCTGCCAATTGAGCACGCGGATTCGCACAGACGACAGAGGCGACAGAGGCGAGGCAGGCGAAATAAGCGTCGCTCTTGAACTTTTCCCACCTTTCTCCCTTAACTTTTTAGATCCTGTGCAGCCTACTGGCAGCCTCGAGCCTGTGGCGCTCGTTTATCTCCCCTCCGTCGTGTCCTACCTGAGCCAGCCATTGTCACTCTCATCCCATGGACCGCAATCAACAGCTCAAAAAACGTTTTCTAGATATACTCGGCGGGTCTACAGATGTAGACCGCCACAAATCTCAATTTCTTGAAGGTCTTGCCCTGCAGGAGGATCCAGCTGCCTGTGTCAGCAAAATCGTCGAAAGCAACCACGGGCTTTCTGCAGTACAGCAGGCTATGCGCCACGACCTGAGCACAAAATTCATGAACGGGCTTGGGTCCAATGTCATAGGTTATCTCCTCTGTGCCACCGACTTAGGAGACATCCTGGACACTGTCCTTCTCCACATCCTCGATCCGCCAATCTTTTGGAACAAGTTCTACGAGGAGTTCGAAAAGGGAACTCTAGACAAGGACGCAGAATGCGCGTTCGCGCAGCTCCTCGTTCATCTCCTAAGGATGGACAATAAAGACACCTCCCGCTTCCGTAACTGCGCAAAACAACCTTCTATCTTCAATAGGCTCATCAACTCTGACCACCAAGAAGTCAGAGCAGCCGGTACTCTCATCAAAGAGATCCTCTCCACCGCTTCCGTCACTTCTGCGGCATCCAAACCAGAAGGTCCTGGAGGTCGTCATGATAACGACTTTATCAACTTTCGCGAGATCTCTATAGTTCCCACCGCAGACGAAGTCCAGTGCGCCAAGAAGGCTTTTTTCAGGCATGCTTCCTTGCTCGACGACCCTAATACCAAGGACACTCGTGTTGCAGATTACCTTGACAACACCTTCCGTCTCTTACGAGAAGACATGCTCTACGAGATGAGAGAGGAACTTCAGCCCATCATCACCAAGAACAGTAAGAAGAAGCAACGGGGTGTTGTCATCGAGGGGCTGTCCCTCGTGGGCGTGCACGCTGGATCTGAAGATCGCAAGAGCCGGACTCCACACGGGATTATACTTCGATCCTCTGGAGATTTCAAGATATTCCAAAACGTCAAGGATAGTGAGAGAATGTCTGTCCTCAAGAAGGACCCTCGTGCTTCGAAGTTTCTCAGCCATCAATCCTTGGTATGCCTTATCGTTGATGGACAGCTGCTTACCTTGGGGACCATTTTGCGAGTGGAAGAGTTATTGGTGAAGAAACCTCCCTCTGTGGTCGTTCGAGTCTGCGGAGAGGCTAGCTTCACCAAGACGCTTCTGAAACTGACCACGGCGAAAGAAATAAAGCTCGTTCAGACAAACACCGCCATCTTTTCCTTCGAACCTGTGCTCAGGGTCATTCAGACCATGAAACGTCTCCCCTTGGCGGAGGAGTTACTGTTGTGGGAGGATGGGGTTCCAATCGGCGGTCCCGCAGCTATTGCTTCACAGATCACCGTCCCTCTCGCCAGGGATCTGTCAATGGATATTCAGCCAATACTCAAGACTCCGACCTCGATTAGGCTTGACAAAGCACAGGCAGTCTCGCTACTTTCCGGTCTGACTCAGAGAGTTTCCTTGATACAAGGGCCACCCGGTATGTCCATTCGACCACGTCGCAAGACGCTCAGTAACTGGTTTGAATACAGGTACTGGGAAGTCGTTTATCGGGGCGTTACTTGCAAAGGCGCTTCACGACTTCTCTGATCAGACAATTCTTGTTGTCTGCTTTACGAACCACGCCCTCGATCAGTTCCTCGAAGATCTTTTGAAGATTGGCATCCCAGAGTCCGGTATTGCACGACTAGGAGGAGGTGCTAACTCCGTGGTTTCTCAACTTAGTCTGAAAAACCAGACAAAGGAGAAATACGTCCGCTCAAACGCGGAATGGACCATCATTGACAATTTGAAGTCGAGGGCAGAGTTTCTGCGTGGAGAGCTCGAGAAAAAGTTCATGGGCTTTCTTGCGTCCAACTTATCTCTTGAGGATATGCTCACGTATGTCGAGTTTGAGGACTCGGATTACTTCGATGCCTTTCGAGTTCCCGAGTCCACGGATGGGATGGCTTGCGTGGGAAAAAACGGCCAAGCCGTTGATGCCACGTACCTCATCTCTCAGTGGTCTCAAGGACGCGATGCTGGCATCTTCAATGCAGAAACTCATGTCTTGGATGCCGCAAAAATATGGAGCATGTCTAAGGCCGAACGCCAGCAGAAATGGGCAGATTGGAAGTTGGCGATCGGCCGAAGCGTGATCGGCGATATCTGGAAACTCGCGAGGGACTATGACGAATGTCAAGATGAGCTTTCGCGCAAGTTTAACGAGTCCAGTTTAGCGGTTCTCAAGCAAAAACGAATCATCGGTTGCACTACGACCGGGGCGGCGAAGTATACTGAAGATATCCGGGCTGCCTCACCCGGGGTACTACTCGTCGAGGAAGCAGGAGAAATTCTAGAGAGTCATGTCATCACCGCGCTTGGGAATGAAACGAATCATATGATTCTTATCGGGGATCACAAGCAAGTTGTCTTTCTTTATTTCTTTCGTTCAATATTGACTCTCGACCTACAGGCAGCTCCGACCAAAAGTTAGCAATTACGAATTGACTGTGGAGAAGGGAGAGGGATATGACTTGAACCGATCCCTTTTCGAACGTCTGGTGCTCAGGGGCTTCCCTCACCAAACACTTATAGCCCAGCATCGAATGCGTCCAGAAATTTCAGCTCTTATCCGCGCCTTAACGTATCCTGGACTGACAGACGCGCTCAAGACCCAAAACAGAGACAATATCCGTGGCATTCAAGGCAATGTTGTTTTCGTGGATCACAATCAAGATGAAGACGACGAGAAGCGGATTGCTGATCGTGGGGATGGTGGTGCGCCGACCTCGAAACGGAACCAGTTTGAGGTAGACATGGTTATGAAGATCGTCCATTATCTCGTACAGCAAGGCTATGGAAGCGAGAACATTGTCCTCCTCACGCCGTATTTGGGGCAGTTGTCGGCACTTCGTGACGCTCTGAAAAAGGATGCCGATGCCATTATGAATGACCTGGATGCTGGTGAACTGGCCCGCGCAGGGCTGCTGCCGACGCCGCCTTCCAAAACTCATAAAACTCGCATTCGTCTAGCAACCATTGGTTTGTGCATTATAATTCTCTCTTGATTAACCCGCTCACGCTAAGTTTTCCAGACAACTATCAGGGTGAAGAAAGTGATATAGTAATCGCGAGTTTGACTAGATCAAACTCTCATGGCGCAATCGGATTCATGAACTCCCCCGAGCGTCTCAACGTTCTTATCTCCCGTGCCCGCGATGGTCTCATCTTGATCGGTAATTCTCGAACCTTCAAATCTTCCAAATCGGCCGGAGATCTGTGGAAAAAATTCTTTAGTCTCATGCAAAATGGTGGCCATATATTCGATGGATTTCCTGTCAAGTGCGAGCGGCATCCCAAAACCACCGCTCTGATCAAGTCGCCCGTGGAGTTTGATAGTCTGGCACCCGATGGTGGATGTACTGAACCCTGGTGAGTACCTCGTAATTTTGCGATGAATTTGGAAACCTCATACACCCGGTACAGTGGTTCGCTACTTGGATGCAAGATTCATACGTGTTCCAAAAGGTGCCATCCTGCCCAATTGGGACCTGGTCAACCGGACATCCATATTACGATGCATTGCAACCAGATTTTCAGCGAGCCTTGTCCTGCGGATGTCCACCAGATGAAGTGGAAATGCTCCCAAGGCCGACCAGAAAAATGCACGGGATGCGAGAAGGAGATGAAGCGGCTCGAGAAGCAAGCCAAGCTCGACCTCGAGGCTCAAGAGCAGCGTGAGGCTGCACAACGTCAGCATGACCTAGACATGGCGGAGCTTGAGGCTCAGTTACAATTCGAGAGGGAGAAGGCAGCGGATCTCCAAAGTGCCAAAGACAGGGATGACGAGAAGCGGCAAAAGATGAAGGAGCTCGAGGATGCGAGAAAACAGCTCAAGAACGCAGCGAGACAGGCCGGCTTTTCGGGGTCTCAGACACAAGGCCCGTCCTCGTCGGGCCCTGCAAATACGACTTCCCCGTCCCAGTCCGGCCCTTCAGGGTCAAATCAGCCTCAGACCACTGGAGGCGATACCTCTACTCATCCGCAGAGTCCCACGTCAGCCTCGTTACGCCCTGCTGTACCATCCCCGGCCCGAGACAAATGGGAGTGGCAGAAACGCGTCGATGGCGTGCAAAATCTTGCCATCGATAAGATCATGGATCTGACGGGGCTCGAGGAGGTCAAGGAACAGATACTGCGGATCAAGGCCAAGATTGATACCATGAAACGCCAAGGCGTTGCATTGAACAAGGAACGTCTCAACCTTGTTTTGCTCGGTAATCCAGGGACAGGTGAGCTTTATTCGTGATGTCTGTTTCGTTATTAATGCTCCTGAACCAGGTAAAACAACGGTTGCAAGACTATATGCGCAGTTTCTGGAGTCTATTCAAGTTCTGCCGGGTGACGCGTTTCTGGAGACCACTGGCTCAAAGCTATCTTACGAAGGTGTCGGCGGAGCACAGGGTCTGATCGACCAAGCGCTGAAAGTCGGGGGAGGAGCTATCTTTATTGACGAGGCTTACCAGCTCACAACCGACAATTCCGGAAAGCAAGTTCTCGACTTTCTTCTCGCTGAGATGGAGAACAGGGTAGGAACGCTCATCTTTGTCCTTGCGGGATACAACAAAGAGATGGAAAAGTTCTTTGAACACAATCCTGGCTTACCCAGTCGCGTTCCATACCGACTTCAATTCGCAGATTATACGGACGCGGAGCTGATGACGATGCTTGAAGACTTTGTTCTCAAACGGTACTACGGTAGAATGGTCATCGAGGATGGCATCCGCGGGTTGTACGGTCGCATTGCCGTCAGACGTCTCGGCCGCGGGAGGGGCGTGCCAGGGTTTGGTAACGCACGTGCACTACAGAACATGTTTGCGAAGGTCTGTGAACGCCAGGCGGAGCGAGTCGAGAAAGCGCGTCGATCGGGGGGCGCTGCAGACGACTTCTTCATGACCAAGGAGGACCTGATTGGACCCGATCCATCCCAGGTCATTCCGAACAACGCAGCGTGGAAGGAATTGCAGGGACTCGTCGGGCTCGAGTCTGTCAAAGAATCCGTTCGCAACTTTTTCACTCAGGTTGAGACCAATTATCACCGCGAGCTGGAGGAAAAGGAGCCGCTTCAGACGTCGTTGAACAGGGTCTTCCTCGGTTCCCCGGGTACCGGAAAGACGAGTGTTGCCAAGCTATATGGCCAGGTGCTCGTGGATCTGGGTCTCCTGAGCAATGGAGAAGGTAAGGGTACACCCTTGGGCAACTCAGAGGTACTGATTTATCATCGTTCTTTCAGTCGTTGTGAAGAACCCGTCCGACTTTGTGGGCGCATACCTGGGTCATTCAGAGAAAAACACCAAAGCAATTCTCGATAGCACACGAGGCAAAGTCCTTGTTATCGACGAGGCAAGTTCAAGCCACTTTTTCAGCAGGATGATTATTAACATTTGCACTAGGCATATATGCTATATAGTGGCAAGGGAAGCGGAGATTCGTTCAAAACGACCGTCATCGATACCATCGTTGCTGAAATCCAAAGCGTACCTGGTGAAGACCGATGTGTTCTACTTCTTGGGTACAAGGAACAGATGGAGGAGATGTTCCAGGCATGTCTCCCTGTGCTGTTTTTGCTACTGCTTCTAACGTCGCACCGGTGTAGAATGTCAATCCAGGTTTAGCCCGTCGCTTTACCATCGAAAACGCGTTCAACTTTGAAGACTTCACTGAATCGCAACTGATGGATATCTTCAACTATAAACTCAAGAAGCAGGATCTCGCCGCCACAGATGACGCCAAGCAAGTCGCTCGCGACGTTTTGAGCCGCATGAAAGATCGTCCCAACTTTGGTAACGCGGGCGAGGTTGAGAACTTGCTTGGCCTCGCAAAGGACAGGTACCAGAAGCGGATGTCGTCCGTCCCTCCTCATGAACGATCCGATGTCGTCTTTGAGCCTCAGGACTTTGATCCCGATTTCAACCGAAGCCAGAATGCGTCCGCGAACCTAGCCAAATTGTTTGAGGATGTGATAGGGTGCGATGAGGTCATTCAGAAACTCGACAAGTATCAGAAGATTGCACGAACGATGAAAGCACAAGGACTCGATATGCGAAAGCAAATTCCGAGTAATTTCGTTTTCAAGGGACCGCCCGGTAAGTATGCGTTGGCATCTAGAGCTTAGAAATCTCCTCACGTCTGCGCGACAACCAAGGGACCGGGAAAACGACGACTGCGCGAAAGCTTGGCCAGGTGTACTACGATATGGGGTTCCTATCCTCTACGGAGGTGATTGAATGCTCGGCGTCTGATTTGGTTGGTCAATACGTAGGACATACGGGACCCAAGACCAGAAAAATCTTCGAGAAGGCACTCGGCAAGGTATTGTTTATCGACGAGGCATACCGCCTAAGCCAGGGACACTTTGCGCAGGAAGCGATGGACGAGATCGTTGATATCATGACGAAGGAGAAGTTCATGAACAAACTGGTTATAATTCTTGCCGGATACGACAACGAGATGAACAAGCTTCTTGGGGTCAACCCTGGCCTTTCGAGTCGTTTCTCGGAGGAGATACATTTCCACAACATGACTGCCGATCAGTGTCTTGCGCTACTCGACAAGGACCTTCGCAAGAGCAACATTGTCATCGCTGAGATGGCAGATACCAACTCTGCAGAGTATCAACAAATGCGAATTCTCATATCGCGGATGTCTGTCTTGTCGTCCTGGGGAAACGCTCGCGACATAAAGA
>JBBPOH010000585.1:0-12029 GCA_038091335.1 Phylloporus arenicola | reverse complement strand
TACACCAGTTAGGTAACTGGAGTTTATTAATGGTTTGCTATCAGATTTCGTACACCCGACATTTATGAAACCAGTTTGCTGCGGCATTTGATGTGTACCTTTCCATCAAACGTCACGTATGAATCACGCTGTGCTGAGCTCTGGATTGCCATGGTCTTGCCTGGAGGCTTAGTCGTCCATGTCCACCATGCTCCTTTGCATTGCATGATGAGGCTGTATTATCTCCTGCTTGGTTGCACAACATGGATGGCAACTTTTCTGCAAAACAGCTTGATGGCTCTGGGTCAGCCAACCCGTGGTCTTTCGAGAGTGACTATTTCATTCCTATTGCCGATGTAGAGCGCTTCAGGAACAATGCTCATAAGGACCCCGCATAGAAGGGCCCGAACACCACAGCTGTTACATCCTCGTCCAATTGGAGTGCTGTGAGGGCAACTGAAGAAGACAAGGTTCACGTCTTTGAACAGACAGGCATATTCGTGCTAGCCTGTCGCCATGGCTTTGTCGAGTGTATTGCTGAAATGAAGCACAGCAGTGAACTGTATGTAATTGTTATTCACTCTCATTTTGTGGTTGATGTACCTTACAGTGCGAAATATAGTTTGGCAGCAATTAATGAAATCCTCGAGTTGTGTAGGAAAGACCATGCCATTGGTCATGACATCGGGTGTGCTTCAAAGGTAACCATTGCAAACAGTGCGCTTGGTGAACGAGCCAAAGAAGCAGGCCTTAGAGTTGTAGTCATTGCGTTCCATGGTTTTGCTCACAATCACCTATGTCAGCTGCAGAACCACCCGCTCTATCTTCCAGGATTTGGGAATGAGGACTTGGAGACATGCGAGCATATCTTTTCAAGTTCTAACAGCTCTGCACCACTCATCCGACACACATCCTATTTCCATTGGAAGCAATTCTTGGATTTACACTTCGACCAATGGGATTCTGACAAATACCTTGAGCTTAGTACGGTTTTCAATTGTTATGCTAACTTATTTTCACTTCCACGCAGGCCGGTTCCTTTATAACAATTACAAACAAGCGCTCAATATCATCAAGACAAACACAGCAGAGTTGGTGAAGTTTCAAGCGCTGACAAATTTCAATGATGCGGACTTTGAGACCTGGCATCAAGAGGAATTAGTGTATCTGAAGCACTGTGTATCTGAGCCAGCGGTGACCTCAGTCTCTGTTGTGTATGTTGCAGAACTTGAGAAGCTCCAGTTTGCCAAGTGAGCCACTGAACCTTCCTTGTATGCCGTCACTTACGTCCTTCTAGAAAAATGTATGCCAGCATCACGCAATCTCCATTCCTCACATACACAGCTTCCAATTTCACTCCCAAATCTGGCCTGAACTATGTTGCCCGTGAATGTTTGAAATCTGTGAGCGCTGAATATTCCTCGGCCTGGTGTAAGTCCGAGCTTCAGCTTAATGCCATCGAACACTTCGAGCGACAGCACAGCATTCAAGTACACTGGTCACCTGATGACACTGAGTACCTCGCTGTCCAAGAATATGCCAGACATTGTGTTTTCATTCGTGTTGTTGAGGAGCTTGAAGGCTTGATTGTGCAGCGCCTCTTTGAGCTGTCTAAAGCCAATCTACCTGGTACAGGTTAGTGTCTTTTGTTCTGCATCTCATGCTTGCTGATAAAATTGTAGGCTACAAGATGCGCAAACATATTTCCAAGGCGTTAATGCGTCGTTCTGCCGTGATACGCTCTGCACTTGATCGGTACAATAAGCTTGCACTCCGCCAAGAACCACCCCACCC
Source organism: Phylloporus arenicola (assembly GCA_038091335.1). Lineage (NCBI taxonomy): Eukaryota > Fungi > Basidiomycota > Agaricomycetes > Boletales > Boletaceae > Phylloporus > Phylloporus arenicola. The sequence goes on along the minus strand of JBBPOH010000585.1, from coordinate 10,256 downwards.
GAAACTCAAATATTCTGATGTCATCGGCTACAGCGCCCTTGGTGAATTTTTGCTCCTCAAGGTCTCTCGCACTGATGTGCTCCTAAAGCCCTGGGCTCAGCCTGCCAACTGTGAGATGGCGATGAAGTATTTCAAAGTTATATGGTCAAAGGAAGAGATATCTCGCCTGAATGTTGAGGTTCAATGCCTTGCTGTCTGGGTTGATAATGATGAGAAGGAGATCGTGGCTGCAGAGAAAACATTTCATGGTTCAGGTGCTGATGGCCTTGCTGCTGAGATGCGACTGTTCTATGCCGAGCGATGTTGAGTCAACAACATCCATCGCCGAATCATTCGCAAGACCTGTGCACTCGATGGCTACAGTGGTCAGCTGCACAAGGGTAAAGAATGAGAAGAAATGGGAAATCAGGCAGACAATGGAGACAGAGAAAATGAGGATGAGGATGAGGATGAGGATGAAGAAGAGGAAGATGGTGTCATTGATGCAATCAATCTTACAGATTATTTGGAGCACTCTAACTAGCCTGTATTTTTTGTTGAATAGGACATGTCATACATTGTATAGTTTGATGTGAATTGACTGATCATTGTTGTATAACCAAGTGATTCTGTCCGTTGAAGCCTTACGGATTATCTGGAGTGCTTTAACTAGCTTGTATTTTCGTTGAACAGGACACGACGAGTACTCTAGAGTATGTTTGGTGTGAGTTGCTGATCACTGTTGTAGTTCACTGATCATTGAAGTGAGTCCAGCACATTCTGAAACAACCGCATTTCACACTAACAACACAATAGTGATCTACACTCATTGTGCTTGTATGCATCAGATGGAAAACAGTGGATGAGTAAACTGTGGCAGCCCCAAATCTAGATGGCAAACGACTTAGACCCTTGGGTTGACTCGACTCAAAAGTTGAGTAGAGTCAACCCTGCACAAACCACTAAGTTGAGCCACCAACCTTATCTTATAACCCATCCACAGCGCACACGTGTTCATGTACCGTTCTTGAGTGCCCACTATGTCTTGCACCTATCAAAACAGTTCCAGCTACAAAACCCGTCTCGATTACTTGGATTTATGCCGGGAGCCAGTAAGTACATTACAACTACTGCAACTCAGATACCAAAAATCATTGTTCAAGGTGCATGTTGAGATCAAGTTGACCGTGTCTTTTGAAATCGAACTGCTGGAAGGCTTGCCCTGTATTCTTCTGGCCGCAAATTTGTCCATTTCATTGTCACACGGAATTGATAACCTATTGGAAAAAGCATGCGTGCAGCGCATCAGCAACATCTTCGTGACAGAATACTTGCCAGCTGTTTGCCAGCGCACATTTGGGTGGAGTTCGGTTGAACTTCCCACTTCAATGGAAGAAAGTATGTCCGCTGTTCATCCACACAGTTCAAAGCACAAATTGAAATTACAGGACTCTCCCTCGACGCGAGCATTGCTGCAGGTCGTGCAGCCAGTTACTCCCCTTTTAGCTTTCCAGGTCCATTGATCTACTCTACTCCCACTCTCTCACCATGTTGCTAGCTCGCTTTCAATGATTCCTTGTGCTCTAGACGCCTTTCATCCTTTCATTCCTCATTCCTAAGTGATCTTTCTGTCAGTCAAACGATGTCCTCCTCGTTGCTTGATCTTTCCATCATGTCCAACCATCTTGAACCTTCCTTTGCCATAGCCGCTCCCCAGAATGTCACCATCAGGGAGCATCACCAGGGGAAGGCACCCAAATTGCCAACCATCAGGTTGCCTGCAGACAGCGTCTCAGTATTGTGCTCAAGTCGTATGTTAGGGCTAAACAAACAAGTTGGAAAATTCACCATGCCACTACCTGATGTCAGCGAGGATGAAAATGACTGGACCCCCATTTCAATTAGCTTGGACTCCAGCCCTGGCACTCCAAGTCCCACAAACTGTGACTCCACCATCGCATCTGAATCCCCTGCTGTGCTGAAATTATGGAGCCCATTACGCTTCCAGGGGAAAGCGCCACCCTTCATTCTGGCAAAGAAGAAGAATGTCGCCAAGACACTGCCTTCACCAGCTCATGTACACAATGTCCCTACCCTAGCGCACCCATCAGTGCCACTGTCCCCCATTCCTGCTGCTAGCTTGACAAAGAAAACTATCAGTGATGACGAGAACAGCCAGTCCCCCATTTCAATTAGCTCAGAATCTAGCCCTGGAGCTCCTACAAACCATAACTCCACCATCGCATCCAAATCTTCCACTGTGCCGAAATTCCGCAAACCATTATGCTTCCAGGGAAAAGCACTGCCCTTCATTCTGGCGAAGAAGGGTGCCACCAAGACACTGCCTTCATTGGCTCGCGCACACACTGTTCCTACCCTGGCAGTGTGCCCATTGCCGCTGTCCGCCATTCCTGCTGCTAGCTCGACACAGAAAACTTCCCGTGCAACAAAGAAAAGGGCAATCCAGGTGGTTACCATGGCCGACGTTGAGGCAGCTCAGGTGTGATCTTCACGCATGGAAAGTAATCCATTCAAAGGCTCCGAGCCCTCCACTCTTGGCCCTGACCTCTCCATTTCTATGCCCGCCAGTCCACATAAATTAGGAACATGTGTCCAGAATCACAGCATATTGGACTCTGTCACGACTGCACCTCATGCGGGCAATATACAAGTCCAGACACAACTGAACAGCCGTAAAGACGGTCTTACTGTCACAAACAATTTTTATCTGATGGTGATGGATCCATTTGCCGCTGCCCACAGTCATGCCAGGGATGCCGGGTACGATCGGATCACAGCCGAAATCGGAGAATTGCTCAAGGGGTGTCGAGTAGGCTCCACAACACTCAATGAGATTTGGATGTGCATCTTTCGGGCCCCAGGATATGATCTGGAGAGTTGGGTTGCTAATTTGGCCAAGAACAGTGTCCCTGAAAACTTATTTGGTCCATTGCTTCAAATTATGACTGTGGCGAGCCAAGACCGCCGCAAAATGCAGTGGTAAGCAACCCTTTCGCTCTCAGGATCTAATAAACTAATTATCCGAGCAAGGTAAGGATAGATTGTGTTGATTCCGTTGTCAAAATTTCTTCGTCTGCACCACATCTACTTGCTGCCCAAGCTCCACTGTATATAAATTAACATGAATCAGTTGCTTTGACTTTGCACAACCTCAAGTCTATGGCGCAGACCAGGGCCCTTGGTGGTAAGCGTGTGCGTGCTAAACTGAACAAGCTTCAAAGGCATGAACGTCGCAAGCGACATGTCGCCCTTGCAATAGACCTTGCGACTACACACCAATCTTTCTGAGATGAAGCAGTTGGCCTTGCAAGTAAACATGGATGGTACGTCCTTTTTTTGTCCGTTCAAAAAATCATTCACAGTCAGTGCTTAGCACACAGAAGTGGACACGCACACAGCTCTGGCTCAATTCATCATTCTGTGAACATTGACGCGTGAACTCCTGGAATGCCTTCTTGAAAGAGAAGCTGAATGAAGCTAATTCTGGTCGGGAAAAGGGTGATCACTTCATACTCCCTTCCTTTATTGCAAGATACCAGCAGGAGTTACTGGCCGAGTACCACAAGCTCTCCCTGTTACGATTCACAGACTATCGTTTCTTTTGCATCAGACACTCTTCTTTCTTCTCCATGATTACTCCTTCCTTCTTCCTTGACATGTGACTCAATCCCACGCCTTGTCACTTGTTTGTAATTGTGCTTAGTCCTCCATAGTTCCACATGATTCCATCGGCTTCGATAAGTTGTTTCTTATATGTCATCATTGTTCTCTGTGATTCCATCGCATTCTACAATTACTCATTGCTTACACTCCTAGCCTGCCCTAGAGTGTTTGGGGTTCACTTATAAACCCGCAATGTTTTCCTTTCTTTCCTTTCCTCTCTCAAGCTAGATCTCCTCTATACTTGTCTATACTCGTGCACAAATCTAGTCCATTCCCTTCTCTCGTCCCTTGACTCTTTGAAAGCCTATGCCTGTGCTTTGAACAGGTGTCTTGTCCTTGAACCTTTGAACTCGTCGAGTAGGAAACCCCCTCGACTCGTCTTTGAACGTCCAAGTAGGAAACCCCCTTGCATGTACTTCGAACCCTCTATCAGAGGCTATGCTTGCGCTCTATCCGAGACCAAGCGTAACACTCCCCCACTGAAAAGCAAAGCCTGATTGCAAAGGTACAAGTGGCTCATGATTCCAAAGTTCCGCACGCACGCGCGAGTCACAAGACCGTCAACCAAGCTGTCACAGCCATGTTTTCGAAGATGGATCTGGATGTATGTTTTTTTTTAATTGCATGTACTATTCTAATACAATTAATTCTTAGTGGATGGCACTCTGCACTAGGACGGGCATGGAAGGCTTTTTCATCACAGTCCAAGGAATGGTCGAAGATCACACTGAGCCAAAAGTTTTTTGCACAGAGAAAGCCGAGAAATTTGTGCGTACTGTTCTTGATGTGGAACCACATTGCTTGGCTCTTTGGCTTGAATCGTGGGTTGTTAGCGGCATTGGTGCGTTATTTAGTAATCTACTAGTTCTCAAATGTTGACCATTGAACCAGTAGATGTTCCTGCCACTGCCAATAGACAACGTCCACTGAACCGTGTCATTGGTGATTGTCGCTCTGCTATCCAAGAATACCTCAGTGCATTTCGCACACCCTGACCATTCCCATGGAAATTGACCTTGTTTCAGATGATATCTTGACAGAGCATGGGGTAACTAAGGATGTGCGAATGAACTACAACAACTACAAGCACAACATTGTCGAGCATTATGGTGTCACACTCCTTGGTTGGCCAGTATCTAGGCAAGTGCAAAATCCATCAAAGATAGGTGTCCGACAGGAGATTAAAAAGTTGCTGAGTGCCTTGCAATCCAAGACATGCAGATGGGTGAAGCTCACTGACGAGCAACTTGCAGCACAAACTGCTCAAAACCAAACACAACAAGCAGTGGGCGAGAAGATTTATCACCTGCGATGCACTCACAGTAGCAGCTCAATTACTAAATCAAAGGAGATCATTGATACATCTGACAAGGATTCTGAGGATCTCTAGTTCTTAGAATACAGTATTGGAACTTCTGTAGAGCATGATATAGAATGTGTCTATGCTTGCTACATACGCCATCATACATGATCCAAGGCCATAGGATCACCATTGTGCTCAGTAAATGCCCCATTTCCTGTTGTGCCTCAGCAAGCTGTTCATGTCAGCGAGAGAACAATAATCATGATAATACTAACCAACTTCCTAGCTTGCGTTCTGCGTCTATACTGTCTTCACAAATCTGAGAGCTTATGCGCCCTGATGACAAGCACATTTTCTTGATGGGCTGTGGTTAAAGTGAGTGGGGGCACAAAGCAAATGTGTTCATAATAAAACCAGACCTCCCTGAGCACAGACCACAGACTATTGGAATACTAATGAGAGTCGGTGTCGAACACTCTTCATCGCAAAACCCACGGACCATGTTGCAGACTCAGAAGTGGGCGAGGCTAGGAAGCTACGAGCTGTGGGGTGAAGTAAGAAGGAGCATGAGGCAAATGTGTCATAATGAAACTGCACAGACCTCCCTTCCTGTGCACAGAATACTAATGAGAGTCGGTGTCAAACACTCTTCATTGCGAAACCCACAGAATGCTAGTAGAGATGGGGGAGAGACGACAACAAAAGCAAAAGACCAAGGGCATAGCACTACCCGACGTCAAGAACATTGAGCAACAATGGTGATGGGAACATAATGTTTAAACTCAGATGCAGCTGTGGCGGAGATTGTATCACATGGTCCGAGCGTGTTGAATTCTGTCGGCTATACGACGGCATTTCCCGGGAGTTCAACAAACCGCACGGACCAGCCGTTCGGGGCTTTTTAACACTATATATCGTACTAGAATAGAATCAATACTTAGATTACGTGAAAACCGCTGAAAAAGACAAAGAAACGAGGGAGAAGCGTGCTCGTTGTGCTCGTCGTCGCCGACAGCATCGGGCACTGCATTGTCGTGGCGTGGGAGCGCAGCGGACGGCGCTGAGCGGCGTCACGTTATCCTGGCGCGGCAGACGCAACGGCAGGCAGGAGGACACGTGTAATGTAAGCGAGATCAATCATATCTTATCTCTCTGATTAGTCAAGTCAAGTCTACCTACAACTAGGTACCCAAGGTATTCCTGATTGCTGCGTGTATTGCTGCAGCGCTGCATGAGATAGAAACACCGCTAACTAGTAAGCGAGACACGTCATGCTACACTTACTAATATGTAACGTTAATGGTGACACTCAGGTGGAACAGGACGAGACCAAGGATCGTATAGGTCCAGAAACGGATCGATCACAACAGATTGATGCTGACATAACCATACATATTTGAATCTCCGCCTTAACCTTCAGACTCGCAACAGCGGGGACGCGAACCGACACAACGCTCACGCCAGTAAAGAACCTTCAAGACACAAAGAATGTAAGCTTGCCACATCGTTTTATCCACACAAGACTTGCTTGGCCGTACATTTACCCGAGAACGGACTGGAAATCTGTCGTTGTATGCGCTGGATGACTTGATCTCCGTCCAGATGCGCCCCTCTGTACCCTCCCACAGATAGCTGACGTCCTTGCAGATAAACGATGGGTCGGGTTATTAGGGCACAGAGGCGCTCGCACGCTATTGTACGTCGCACACGATCACCCATTCCGTCCATCGCTCATATCCCTTTCCCGCTCAGTTCAAGGCGCACACGCACCACAACAAGGCACCCGCAAAACTTCGCACTCTCGACTTTGCGGAGCGCAATGGATACATTCGTGGTATCGTCAAGGAAATCATCCACGATCCTGGCCGGTAAGCTTGCATTTACCCTCGGTGGTTTGCCACTCATGTTCCTTGGATCAGCGGTGCACCATTGGCACGGGTTGTCTTCCGCGACCCTTATCGCTACAGACTTCGCAAAGAAACATTTATCGCCACAGAAGGTCTTCACACTGGCGCATTCATCTACTGCGGTAAAAAGGCCGCTCTCACCGTTGGCAACGTCCTCCCTGTAGGCCAATGCCCAGAGGGTACCATCATCTGCAATGTAGAGGAGAAAGTCGGCGACCGTGGTGCTCTTGCACGTACATCCGGCAACTACGCGACCATCATCGGTCACTCCCCCGAGGACAACAAGACCCGTATTCGTCTTCCCAGTGGCGCAAAAAAGACGGTCTCGGCAGGCTCCCGTGCGACGGTCGGTATCGTTGCCGGCGGTGGTCGCATCGACAAGCCTTTACTCAAGGCTGGTCGTGCGTTCCACAAATACAAGGCTAAGCGCAACAGGTAGGAGACTTGAAAACGTGAGAATTGTTCTGATCTACTTGTTCTGAAAGCTGGCCTCGCACTCGTGGTGTTGCTATGAACCCTGTCGATCACCCTCACGGTGGTGGCAACCACCAACACATTGGTAAAGCCTCGACGATTGCTCGCTCTGCCGTTCCTGGACAGAAGGCTGGTCTTATTGCTGCCCGTAGGGTAGGTGGCTTGTCAGTGTTGGTAGTCTGGGATGCTCATGTTCTCTTCAGACTGGTCTGTTACGTGGTACTGTCAAGGTGAAAGAGGTCTGAGGATGTGTTCACGTCATTCTGTTTTTTTTTCCATGACATCTATGCCTCACTACATCTCCCATCCAAAACGTTGTATGTAACCGCCCCAGCTGCGCAATCATGCACATGGACTGAGACCTTCGAAAAGAAATACCTCCTGAGCCTGTGTGCACTCGGACCGGTCACCGCAATGAAGGGCTTACTGTTCAAAAGGGTCAGCAGGAAAGACCCCGCACATCTGATTATGGGTTTTGCGGAATTCATGTCATCCGCAAAACCCGCCGTGTGGTCATCTCCCATGCTCCAGCTTCCAGGACAACTGTATGTCGGCTATCGACTCACTCTTTTAGGGTGAACTCACAATATACCGATCCGACTTGCGTATCGTACTACCTCTTTCGAGTCCAAGAAAGCACCTGTCATTCGCACAACATGCGGTAGCAGCATAAAGCAAACTACACTATGAACCAGCTCAAACACTATACGTCTGAAACGAGACACGAGCGGGCAGCTTTCACTCTTCATAATCGTCAATCGCTTGGGTTAGCGCAGCATCCGCCTCATTGCGCAGCTTCTGAACTTCAGCCTTCTGATCCTCCTGTGTGCGTTACCACGTTAAATGAGGGATAAACTAACAAGGAACGGACAAAGGCGCGACGGGCGAGCGTGAGGTTCGAGAGCGACCCCACACCGTGCCCACGCTAATGTCTTTGACTTTGACGTACCGTAACTTTGCCTTCAACTGCCTCCCCAAAATTGTTGGTGCTCTCCTTGAGTGTACCGAGGTCGAAAGCAATAGCCCCGTTCAAGCCAAGCGGCTGGAGGGCAGCTTTCTTCGCTTCAATGTCATCGCAGGTTTCCTGAACAAGAGGTGCATATGTCTGAGCGAGTTGGACGATCTTCAAAGATTGCTCTTCGGTGAACGCGGGACTAGCCTATCGTGCGGAGGGGAGAACCCGGCATGCTCGTGAACGATGCAGAAAGGGAGCTAACATACACTCACGTTGGCATCATCCGTCGCTCCCCTGATGGCGTTTTCAAGGTCAACAACAGCCCCGTGGAGGTTCTGTCAAATTGATGATAGGGATTAGAATTCCGGCGCAGCTATCACCCCAGATAACGATACCACAGCACTTACAATTACGTCCATGTCCGTGGCGCCGCTGTTGGGGATTGCCTTGACTCTGCTATCCAGTGCTTCCACCTGGGCAACTATATTTTCAATGTCTGACTGAACCTTTTCCGCGTCACGCTTGACTGGCGTCCCGAGGACGACCAGGGCAAAGACGAGCACCACGGACGACAGACGGAAGAACATGGGGCTACAAGCGAGAGGGGGATGCAAGAGACGTTTGCGGGGATCTCTGACAGCAGAGCTCCCGTGAGCTCTCTTTTATAACCCGCGCGAGGGAAGTGCTCCTTAGTTTTGGGTGGAACGTGCCGTATCACGGCCTCCAGCCTGACTGGTCGCAGGGTGCAGGGAAACAAGGGAAGGAGGAATCTCCTACCAATTGAGGGGTTTGCGTCGGCTTTCCGGTTCAGTTCTGACTTTAGCAGCCAGAAAGCAGGGAAAGGTCCATCCAACTTGGCCAAGCCACCACACCAAATCGGATCTTTGACAGAGAATCGCCCACGATGGTGCTCGTGCACAAGGAATTCGCGATCGATGTGATCCAGAGCTGACGGTCGCTACTCAACAGAAGCTGCAGAACCTGACCATTGTGGAAATGCTGTCAGAGTGGGAGTCAGCGCCATCCCATAATTGCAAAGTGATTTGACCTGCTATGCACCCTCTTCCGGCATTACCTTTTCTTCTGATATATATAGAGCCCAGAGCTTTCTGCCGGAGCCTGCACTATTTCGTTTTACCCCACGTCTGTAGTTAGGCCATCCAGAAGACCCACGCACCATGCATGACATTCACTACTGCGTGTTTAGCTATAAGGGGGAGAAGAATTACCACTTGCAGTGCAAGTCAAAGTGCTACCTGATTATAATTGGCAGCTCGGTGATGGCGCGTCAGTCTAAAACACGAAATTGCAGACCGTCGTATGAGACAGACATCATGGCACCACGGCCAGCCCACGCTGAATGAGCGGCGCTCACCATTCAATAAGTTTACCAAGTCCTTACCTGGCCGCGTCACACTGGTGGCAAGCTTCTGCGAGGACTTTCGAACATACGACTGCATTGAAGGAGAAATGGCGTAACTCATCTTGTTCCACAGGAAGGAAAGAAAACAACTTGAACTAAGTCGGGTGTTCGTGAAAAAGTTGTCCGTTGTACTCAGCACTGCATCGACGTCGGGGCAGGAGTCCTGCCAGGCAGTGGCCGGTGGCCCACTAAGTCTGATACTATAGGTGTAGTGGTCGAGAGTGCCATTCCACCGTCGCGACTCCGAGTACCCTGGGGTGAGGCAGCCTGCCACTCCTGCCCTCTCCACCGTGGACTTGGGCCAATAGAGGGTGTATGAAATAAGGCAATGTCGAGATTTGTCGCAACTACGAGTTGAAAGATATGGTTAGGACAAATTGGAAGGAGGCGTAGACATAGTTGAGTCGGCCCTCGGACTTGGAGCTGAAAGTTACCGCTTGTACTTATAGTAGTTGTACTAACGTTCCTGCAGTCAAGTTTCGGTCAATAAATAACATCGTGTTCCTTTATCTTGGATAACGCAAAAAAGGG
>JBBPOH010000584.1:0-12048 GCA_038091335.1 Phylloporus arenicola | reverse complement strand
GTGGGTGTGGGTTTCTGTGTGAGTATCCAAAACTCAACCCATACCCACACCCATAGTGAGTTTACCCATGGGTATTATAGGATTCTAATCCTAACTATATTTTATTGATTTGTCACTTTTATAATCATAATATTGACTATCAATGCTATAACTGTTATATACTAACCCTGATGATCCTAAACCAATCTAACTTGAACAATACTAATCTGCTTGTCCTAACCCTGAAAATCCTCATCAGATGTAACACTATGAGACACTAATATAATGTTATTACCCAGGATAAACAGTCAACTGAGCAAGTATACATATAATTTGTAGTTAACCTCAAAGCCCATAGTGGCATGATAAACAATAATAATTTATATGTACATGCGAACCACCTCTGGATGCTTTACACTATGGATTTAAATATACTACTGACCACAGTCTGTCTAACTATCCTTTACACAAATGAAATAAGTCAGAAATGATGGAGATACAAGCAATCCAACACTGCATGGTATATAGATCTATGTAAATTTAATATTTTTCTAGTGAATCCATATTAAACTTTCATGCTTTCTCTTAGTATAATGTAATATACTATATAATCAGGGCTATCTAGCCATTCAAAAACCAAATAATCTGGTTCAAATATACCCAAGATGCCAAAGCATTTCAATATTGCATGTTCTCAAGATCTATGTAGATCTGATAATTTTTCAGTGAGTTCATATTAAACTTTTGTGTTTCTGGTTAGTTAGATGGAATATACTATACAATCGAGGCTATCTTGCCACCCATAAATTGAACAAATTGGTTGAAATATGCCTAAGATATAAGCATTTCAATATCTGATATGATAAAAATCTACAGGTTAGAATCAAGGTTAGGATTATCAGGGTTAGGACTATAGAGATTAGGAGGGCTAGAATACTATAGATATCATACCTACAGTATGAAATACATGTAGAGAGCATTGATACTCATGAAGTTTAGGATATATATAAGGTCAATGGGTTAGGATTAGGACTAGGAATGTTAAGATTATTAGTGTTAGGAGTATAAAGAAGTCATTAGCAAGCTTATAATATATGAAGGTCTCTTGTAAATGATATGATAGGTTGAATTATAAATTGCACATTTTGGACTTTCTACCTTGTGGGTTACCCATACCTACGCTCATCACTAGTCACAGCTTTGCAGGTCATTGTGACACAACCTGTACCCATACAGTTATGAATATCCTCAAGAAGGCCTCTTCCAGGGCTGCAATCAAGAAAAGAAAACCTCCTCTTACTATTTAATTAGCATCTCCTCATGCCTTTTCCACACACATACCTGTTCATTTGACCCAATACCATTTGTTGTGCTATCATATGATCAAATAACCATTTTCTAATCTACCACAGTCCAATGCTAGTATTTGAGAGTGAGGTCCAACCTCCTTTTGTATAGATATAGTAAGAAGAGGTTTTGTTTTCTTGATTGCACCCCTTGGAGAGGCCTTCTTGAGGATATCCATAACTGTCTATAAGCAGACAGTGATACTGATGATAGAATTGATGAAATAAGTGGCCTTAACTGCATTCTTGGCCTTGCCAATAATGATTTGCTAGACAATAGCATATATGTTAATAAAAGCAAGTTTCAAGGAATGTTCACCACAATGGTTTTTCTTCTCTGGCTGGACTTCCTGACAACCCCTAGCCATAGTAGCCTCCAATATATCAATTTGGGCAGCAGAAATGATCAAAAGAAGCAATTAAGATATTATTATTCCTGTAAACATGATCACATGTTGATAGGGACCATAACCCGCTTCAGCTGTTGCCACTTGCCAACCACATTGCCCAAGAGCATTGGATTTCTCAAAATCAAGTGTTACAGCATTGGAGGGATTCCCAAAGCCCTTTATCATGTGTTCCTCATGTTTTAGTGGATCTCACTATGGCAATTGTTGGTTACTATTAGGCTAATTTGAGACTTCAAACTTCAGCACTTGAATCATACAATCTTCAATTGCTTGCAGACCAGATGTTAAAACAGGCCAAATCACTCAACTCTCATTGTGAAACTCACTTAAATTATTTGAGATGAAAGAGGGCAGGCAGGCTCTGGGCTCTTGTGGTGCTGGAAATATTTGAGGGGTAAGACAGGCAAATGCAACCCTGGTAAACAATGTGAGGAAGTGAATCAGTCTCTGATAATTGAAGTTCACAATTGTCCTTCATATATAGCCACAATGTATCCAGGAAAGTCACACACAACAACATGGTTCATATTGAATTTCAAGTATCCTTGGATTTTATGAATTGTGGAATGGAAGTCTCAGATATGCACTAACAAAGCCTGCCAGTCTGCTTTAGGATAAGTGAGGGCTATAGTCAGCAATGCCTGCTGAATCTGTAGCGAGGCAATCTCCTGTTGTGATAAGTTTAAAAATAAAATAAAATAAAGATCTATTGCAGTCAAAGGTAACCACATGTCATGGCAGACATTGGAAGGTGGGACACTGGGATCATTTACATAATCAAAATGCCATGGAATGTAATTTATAAGTTCTGCAGCACTTTGGTGAGTATAGAGGAGAGCTTGAAAACCAGTATTTGTATTGAGGGACCATAGCTCAATGATGTTGAATCACTCAAACACTTCTAGGATTTGGTCTGGTTGGACAAGCAAAACCACAAATGGAATGTTCAACACATGCTGTTTGTATTGATGTGAATGCCTTTTGTGCTTGGCTGTTATGAGCCAATATTCCCCATTGGCACTATGCTCTACACTGGAAAGTCTGTCAATAAATGGTATGACAAGAATAGTAAGTTGTTGCTTATTTTCTCTTATTCAATGTGTAACAATTGAATTCCCTACTAGCTGCTAAGGGTATGACACATCTGGCCCTTTGCTACATTGTTGGTCTTATGATGGCCCACAACAGCATAATTCTGAAGTCTCACCAATAGAATATAGATATATCAACTTTGAATGAGGATGATATTCACAGCACTTATTATGATGCCATACACAATTATCTTAATTTCTTCCTACAATTCAGTGTATATGATGCCATTGAGCATTTGGCTGGATCAAAGACTATTGAAGTGCTTATTGCTGCTAATGCACTTGTAGGTAGCTCTGCATCAGACAAACATTTGAGAATCATCTAGACAATTTCTATATTGCTATGCAATTTGTTTCTTGTTGATACCACAGTGCCAATTTACCTTGATTAATGTTCCGAAGTCCTTCAACACATTTTTCTCATCACCTCCAACTTACCAACAGTCTGCAATGTCTCCTTATTCCTACTCACCTTGTCAGGGTCCTTAATCTTGCCCATGATTTTTCCATCTTGCAGATATCAGTAATGACAAGTCCTTCTCTGCTCCCAGAGCCTGTGAAAATCATTATGCTGAAACAAGTCATGGCCACTCACTCATCTTAAAGGCAAACATTTGGAGTGTCACTAGTATCTAATTCAATGTATTGTTGCAGAGACAAAATAGTAGTATTCACTACCATAAGACATAAGGGAAACCTTTGGCATCCATATGCTAATAAGGTTAACTAATGTCACACTGACTAATGATCAGTACTAGTGGCTGATCACGCTACATTAGTCAGTCTACTCCACAACAAATGGAGTTAAGTGGAGTATTTATTATCAATCATGACATCATAGTGCACCTGTGACATCATAGTGGAGTAAAATGACATTATGGTGGAGCTGTCTGCTCCACTGATGTCATTGAAGTATATTCAATCTCCTATCTAATTTTATCTATAAATATGGCATGTATTCACTTAGATAGATTAAGCCCTTTATCAATTCTCTTATCTCTTACCTCTATCAAGTCTAGCTCGAGCCCAAGCTCACTACCTGACAGCTCTCGACCACTACTAACAACCGCAAAACTCTGCTTGTACAGTGAGTCTCTCTCTGTACATTGCTTCCTTCATTGCCCTGTGCATTAGACAAAAGTATAGAGGATCTATTATCTCTATAAGCTCAACCTACAGTCTTTCATTAGGTTATGAGCCCCAATTGTTGATCTGAGCCCATAGATTACCATCATTTGATGTCTTCTTGTTTGCTCACTCATTAGAGGTGACAGCAGAGCTTGGAGAGCTCTACAAATGCATCTTGAGAAACCATGGGTCTGGCACCCTATTGGAGCTTCTCATATGGCAGTTTACATTGTCTACTATTGCTCATTGTAATAATAACATTCTTTGAAACAATGTAAATACCTATGACTCAGAGGTGTTTAATTACATTGAGATCCAGGATTTTGTCTTCTCTTTCATCTCCAAAATCAATAGAGTATTGATGCTCACTTTATAGAGATTCAACTGTCTAGTGACGTTGATAACCCTCTCAACATCAAGGACATCATCCTAGTAAGAGCTCCAGTACACGCCCTACTACCCAATTGTCCTCATGTTCACTCTGGAGTGGGAAAACCCCATATTTCACTGCTAGCTACTCTTATCTCACTCCTGGTCACATTCAACCTTCCTTTGAATACATCCAAGAAGATCAGATTGATTATCCTCATACCTAGAGGCCAATTCAAATGGAGAACAACCATACCTCACATTCTCCACCATCTCCTATTAAGCTCCACTCTCCCGCTTTTATTCCTATCTCCACTTCTACTCCTAACATACCATCTGCTGTAACCACTGTGGCTCTGACACAGGTGAGAACTGTTACAATTCATGGATAATCGCTTTTTACAGAAATTCTTTTCTTTTCCACAATTACTTTTCCCTTATTCCTCAATATATGACCCAGTCCTACACTTGTCACTTGCTTGTAATTGTGTTTACTCCTCCATAGTTCCTTGTGATTCCATCAGCTTTAATGAGTCATTTCCTTTGTGTCGTCATTGTTCCTTGCAATTCTATCACATTCCATGCTTACTCATTGTTTACTCTTCAAGCCTGCCCTGAACTGTTTGGGTTCATATATAAACCTGCAATGTTTTCCTTTATCACTTTTTCTCTCCTTAAGCTAAATCTCATCTGTACTCATCTACAACTCATGCATGAATTGAGCCTGTTTCTTTCCCTCATCTCTTGACTCTTTGAAAGCCTATGCTTGTGCTTAGAACAGGTGTCTTGTCCTTGAACCTTTGAACTTGTTGAGTAGGAAACCCCCTTGACTACTCTTAGAACATTCAAGTAGGAAACCCCCTTGAACATACTTTGAACCCTCATCCAGAGGCTATGCTTGTGCTCTACCTGAGACCAAGTGTAACAAGAACCAGCATACAGCTGAGACTAACATGGCTGATGAAATATTTTGATCACCTTCATCTAGCCCTCATTCAAGTAACCAACAGTCAATCACTGCTGTTGAGACTACTCCTCCTTGTCCTCACCATCCTTGTCCTCCATCCAGCTCTCCTCCTCTGGAAGTATCTGGTCTTCTCCAATTCATCAGAGACACTATTACCTCTTTCCAACAAGATCAAGACACTTCTGAACATTTAAAAGATATGCAATGAGAGGTTGACTAGTTTACACTCTCCCTCATCCAAGATTTCTTGAGCAAAGGAGAACAATCACTATATCTTCCAAGAGCTTCAGACTCGACCAATCAACTGGGAGATCTACCAGCTGGATCATAGGATTCCTCTGCAGAACAAATTCCAAGTCTGCAATCTAGATCACATCCTCTGGTTTTCAGACCAACCATATATGAACTCAGAAGTAATTTGCAATAGGTCAATCATGAGTTATCTGATCACACACACCAGTTCTCAACAGATGACCTTCCCAGTCTCACCACTGATGAATACCATGAATCTCTATCCACCATCGCTGACAAATCACGAGAAGGAGATTAGAGATGCCCACTATCACGAATTCCAGTCCATATACCAAGAGCTGCCACAAGAGCAGCCAATGGATCTAGATTAGACAAGTCCAGAGACCTCAAGTTCAATCAGATAGGCATTCTGTTTCTCCCCCACCTTACGCCAAGTCCTCCTCAAACACCAATCTGCATACAGTCTCCTTCACCCCTCAACCTCCTATTTGGCAAAGAGGCAGACATTCCCCATGTAACACCATTTTTGTTCCATCCTCCTCTAATCCAGTTCCCTCAACTGCTTTGAGATGACAAGCTCTATTAGAATATTCCATTTATAGCAGAAGTGCCGCAATACCACCATTATCAGAAACTAGTACACACCATTGACCTGGTTCCAACTTGTCTAGATCCATCCCACTATTCTAGTGCCAATAGTCATGCAGGCACATTAGTACCTGCATCAGGCAACAGGTCTGCTGGCTGGAACAATAGAACTAGGAGTAGATGAAGTTCTGCGATGAACAGGCAGACACACTTAAATGATTGAGTTATCTCTCAACCTAATCAGCATTAATCTTGATCAAATGCCATTGGAGACCTGCACTGTCTTATCAGGTCCCCTTTATACAAATGAATGACTGCATGAATGGTTGGAATCACAAGGATACCTGATGCCAAATCAATCATACTGGGAGTGTCCTTACTATTTATCTTATGACTATAGATTTGAAGTGTTTAACTTATTGGACAATGAACTGCCAACAATATGAGCTTATCAAGAAGCTACTCAACCAGGTTTCCCTATTCTTTCTGTCCATTCTTTCTATTATAAGAAGAATGTTGAGATTTAAATGTTTTCCTGGATTGAAGGCTCAGATTGGCATTATGTAGTGCAAGATGACTGGAACATCAAAGCTGAAAACTAGGGAGGACAACCTAAGGAAGATTGTATCATGGCTTGGGCATATCACAATGTTAGACCCAATGTGCTGACAATTAGACAATGGAATTATGCCTTTGACAGGCAGATGCACCATACATTCTGGCAACAATTCCCTTGGTATTCCTATATGGCCTACAATGTCACTAATGCAGCCTCTACAGCCAATAAGGAATTCAACACAAGACTTAGGATGGAAAGGAGACTTACAAGGGAAGTCAAAACAACCAATCATTACCAGCGACTCCACACCAATACAGTTATCTCTTTCAACAACATTGCCCAACTTCTTTAAGACACCACTACACATTATAATAATATTACTGCATCCACTACTCTTCATTTGCGAGATCTTCATCACCAACTCTGTAATCTTGAGACTCAGTGAGGTACCTTGGCATGTCCCCCCCTTGTAGAATGCAATCTACATGAACTAGTGAGAAATCACATTGAGGAGCTCCATGCCAAGAGAGAGGCTCAAAGAAGCTTGAAAGATTTTGAAGGAAAGGCACCCGGACTCAACATCAGAGGGATATCCCAGACTGTGCAAGATCATATAGGACAATCTCAACCTGTTTCTTTAGAAACCACCACCAGTCTGGCCCCTACTGGTGTCTTACAGTGTTCCCTACATCTCAGATCTGCAAGGACTAGGCCATACCGTCACTAGAGGTCATCTTAATGGTGGTACTTTTCTTGATCTATATCTTTCTCAACTTCCTGAACTGCCTCATCCCTTCTGTTCACTTGAGGACAAAATGTTTTTATAGGACATACATAAGTTCCCTGATTTTACCTGGACCAGTTACCATTATCCCTATACAGTTGGCTTCGAATACATGAAGCAATCCATACACGTAGAATCTAAATTCTACTTAGACAATGAAGCAAGATTATGTCTGTTTTATCCAGAGAAGTGGAGGAGAGGACCTAGAAAATCCTCTCCTGTTTGGATAGAGCGGCGTCACAAGCAGAGACTAAAGACAAGGAGACAGGAATGTGATCGTATGAAAAAGCTTAAAGAGACTTGAACCAAGGTATCTTCCCTGGTGGTTTCAATAGCTAAAGTCAAAGTGAATACTCCAGAGTCAGATCTTATAGAACTGGAATCAAACTCCGCATAATCAAAGTATGAAGATCCAGATCCAGATTCAATAGATGAGCACAATCTTCTTTTTCTCATTCCACTTTATCATTTTTTGACAAAGTTGCTGACATCGCTTTTGGTATAGCTACCACTTCTGTCTTTATTATCTAAATGATGGCTTCAGTCAAACTCAGTTCCGAATTCACCTCCCACATGAAACCCCTAGAGGGTCCCTCAAAGTACTTTATATGGGCCACTCAAATGTGAAATGGACTTAACCTTAGGAGGAGGAGTCCATTGGCAGATCATCAAAGGCAATAGCACTTACCCTTTATCCAAATCAGATATGGAAACGGAGAAATGGTTGTATGCAGACAACGAAGCTAATGCCCTAATTGCAGGATAGCTTCCTGCCTTCATGCAATATCTTGTTCCACATGAACAAGAGAGAGTCAAAGGCAATACTGGTGCCCTACAGGACATCAAGCCCATGTCTAAGAAGTTATGGGACTACCTTGCAAGCATCTATAAGCCACAAGGGATTGCTGTTGTCTTCTCAGTATTTCAAGAAATGCTATGCTTCTTTTTCAATTCCTTAGGCAACATTAGTCTCCAGATTGGAGACTTTCAAGGTCTTCTCAATCAAGTTGCTGAAACCAGTTTGAATCTCAATCCTTCTATCATTGGCATGATCATGCTGAACACCTTACCTTCTTCCTATGATAACATGGTATCTACCCTAGTGCATTCCACGAAGGTAGAAGACTTTATTCCTTTCCTGATCAGATGTACCATCCTTCAGGAGACCTTCTTGCAGACAGCTACTAATCACTCTCACGCAAACCTTGCTTCAAGGATTGGGGAACCTGCTTTCAAAGCAAAGGCAAATCGGACCAATGTGATCCAGAATGCATCACACAACATAAAGTGCTCTAAATGTGGTAACACTAATCACACCACTAATTGTTGTTGGTTAAATAATAAGCCCCCATCTGCACTCTCTGGTTTTAACCAGAGGAGACAAAGTCAAGACAAGAAGCAAAAGGCTAGGGGGTAAAAGCTTCATCATAAGCTCAAAGGAAAAAAGGATAAGAAAGGCAAGGGCAGAGCTTGTGTGCATTTCACAGATGATATTGAAATGGCATCTATGGCTTACACTACAGATGCAGATGATAAAGATGATGAGATCAAGACACATATGGTGCACCAAACAGTGTCCATTATGGCCTCTCTTGAGGAAGCACCAGAGATTAATTACTATTTGAATCTCCATGCTTCCTCAAGAACCAAGATCATAGGCTCTGTCAACCAAGGAGAATCTGCAATCTATGAGACAGAGGAACCCATCTTCAATCATTGGACATCTCAAAAAGACTTTACTGTTGAGACCAGTAGAATAGTCTGGGATATAAAAATGGAGGTAATCGTATTAGATCCAACTCCACAGCCTTTTCTTACATCAGTTGTTGACCCAAAGCCCTTTCTGCAGTTACCCACCAGGCCCAACTCATGTTGAGCCTGATCCACCTGTAGCTGGTCCATCTAGGATCATTATTGTGGATACAACTCTGCAACCTGACAAATGTCAGAAGTCAAGAGGATTGTGGAAGAAAGGGAAAGAGAAAAGTAGGTGTTGAAAAAGGATGATCACTATTTTGGGGATACACGACAGACTTCTAATGGACCATGGAAACATGGCTTAGATTCCAATGTGCTGGTTGCATGGGATGTCCATGATAGAGAGACAGAATATTTTGATTCTGACTTCAATTCTTCTTACCTGTACTCGGTCAATATGGCTGGGATGGAGACTGATCTGAGATTGCTAACCCAAGATTACTGGATGGTAGATAGTGGTGCAACTAACCATATCACCCCTTATTTTGAAGATTTTATTCTATTTAGCCACAGAGGGAAAGATTGTGAAGTTACAAATGAAATAACTATGAAAATGACTAGACTGGGTCATGTCATCATGAAACCCAACAATCAAGAACCCTTAATATTATGTAATGTATGGTATTCTTCAGATTTCCCACACAGGCTTCTCTCGCTACTGGCTGTTATGCTTAGTCCCGGATAGAGCGCAAGCGTAGCCTCTGATGGAGGGTTTGAAGTATGTGCAAGGGGGTTTCCTACTCGACAAGTTCAAGGGTTTCTAGGACAAGACACCTGTTCAAAGCATGGGACTAGGCTTTCAAAGGGTCAAAGGATGAGTGAAAGAAACAGGCTAGATTTGTGCACGAGTGTAGACAAGTACAGAGGAGATCTAGCTTAAGAGAGGAAAGGAAAGAAAGAGAAACATTGCAGGTTTATATATGTAAACCCAAAAACTTTAGGGCAGGTTAGAAGTGAATGCGATGAGTAAGCATAGAATGCGATGGAATCACAAGGAACAATGATGACAAGTAAAAAATGACTCATCGAAGCTGATGGAATTGCATGGAGTAATGATGGAGTGAGCACAATTACAAAGCAAGTGACGAAGCATAAGACTAAATCATACGACAAGGAATAGACTTTGAAGACACCTTCTCTTCAATTGCAAGATTCAAAACTGTTTGACTCTTACTTGCACTAGTAGCACTTGAAGATTGGGACATAGAGGCACTAGATGTAAAGACTGCCTTCTTATTTGGAGATCTTGATGAAGAGATCTACCTAATGCAACTGGAAGGTTTTGTACAAACAGGTAAAGAGACAATGGTTTATCAGCTGAAGAAATCTCTCTATGGACTCAAGCAAGCCACCCTTCAATGGAATAAGGCATTGCACAAATCAGTCCTAGAGATGGGCTTCACAAGGACACACTCCAATGCAGGTGTCTACGTCTACTTTGAGAAAGGTGTCATAGTTGTCATGTTAATCTATGTTGACAATGCTTTGTTCCTAGGAAACAATAGATCACTCCTTCTCTGGAAGAATAAACAGTTCATGACTAGATGGGAAAGTCAAGATTTAGGTGAAGCCAAAGAATATCTAGGAATGAGAATCACCAGGGATCGCTCTAAACGACTCCTGAGACTAGACCAGATCGCATATGCTGATAAAGTTATCATGTGATTTGATATGTAGAATTGCAGAGATGCTCATATTCCTTTACCCTCTGGATATAATCTGCAATCAACCACAGAAGAATCAAGTGCTTTACTTCGAAGTCACTACCAATCGGTCATTGGATTATTGTTGTACATTATGCTTGGAACTAGACCTGATTTTGCCTATTCTGTTATCAAGATGTCACAGTTCTCAGCTAATCCAACTGAGGATCACTTGAAGTGTGCACTCTACATTGTATGCTACCTGGCCACAACCAGAGATCTATGCTTAACCTATCAGGGATTGTCTAAAGATGGTTTCCTAGCATATAGTGACACTGATTGGGCAGGAGATCTTGATACTCAAAGATCTACAACAGGTTATTGTATATTCCTAGCAGATGAGATAGTCTCATGGCTATCTAGGCGCCAATGAAAGGTGACTCTGTCATCTCCCAAAGCAGAATATGTTGGAATGACTGAACCTGCCAAACAACTTACTTGGATCAAGTCCTTATTTGGCAAACTCAGAATTAGTCTTCCTCCATTTCATCTTTATGTGGACAATCAAGGTGCTATCTTCTTAGCATCAAATCCAGCTTAAAAAGGACGCACGAAATACATTGATATCCCTTACCATTATATAAGGAAATGTGTCCAAGACAGATTAATTCATCTCTTCTATATAGTGACTGGAGAATAAAAAGTGGATATATTTACCAAGAATCTCACACAAGAAAGGTTTAGCTGATTAAGGAACATGATCATGATCAAACCATTCCCACGATGAAGCTAATGTTAAATCCGACCTCACACCGCATTATCCCTCTGTATTCCAAACTATCATTATGATGAGAACTATCAACAACTATGCCAACCAAAACCAGGTGGCGTACATCATCATGGTAATAATTTACCAAACCATTGCAGTAGGCGGAATCATCACTGCCATCACCCTCACCATCATTCTTATCGCGAGGGGACATGCAAAGGAGATGGGGGCATTGGGCTCAATGGAGCAGAGACAAGCGGAGGATTGGACTGGTAAATAGAAAGGCAAGGCCCTCTCTACCATGTCTAGGGACGGGGATTAAATAGTAAATGGAGTGGAAAGGCCCTCTTTACTATACCTACATTGTTAATGTGTAGAAACTTGCATGCAATGTACCAAACCAAT